>OX422212.1:521778848-522083848 GCA_949130495.1 Sambucus nigra
ATTTGTCCCGTATTTCTATTTTCCGCAAAAGTGTGTGATATTGATTTTTTTTAAATCAGTTTGGTGAAAAAATCGCAATTTTTTCAATGGAACGCCCATTTAATGAGGAGCCTATTTTTGAAATAGTTCACGACCATGTTGATAATTTAAAAAGTTTGAATTTGAAACTTTGCAAAAGAACTAAAGTTTTAAAAAAAGAAAATTTTCTCTTTCAAAGTAAGATTGAATATTTGCAAGAGTTTCAAACTCAAAGTGATATTTGTCTTGAGCACTTTGGTAATTTGTGTATTGATTTTGATTCTTTGAAAATTGCCAAAAAGAAGAGTGATGAGAGAGTCCTAGTTTTAGAGAAGGAATTGGAGGACTTAAAAAATTCTAGGGTTCCTGTTTGTGCCGTTGAGGATAGAAAATTAATCGATGATTTTACGGCACGTGAAGAGACTCTTAGGGATAAGTTTATTTTAATTGAGGGGGAGCGCAATAAACTGTTAAGTTTAATTGATAATTTGAAAAAAAAATCCCTATCTTTGGAAGAGTCAAATTTGTTTCTTGAATCAAATATTTTGAAGTTAAAAAAAGATTTAAATGATTAAAGTAGGTTTGATAGTGATGGTAATGGCTCATCTTGTTCTCATGCTTCTAATGCTAAAGCCAAAACCATTATTTGTTTTAGAGGGTCAACCATTTTTCAGGATGTTAGAAAAGGTCAACCCATAGGTGTCGTTCCACCCGTTTACACATGTTCATATTGTGGTAGGAAATGTCACCTTAGGAGATTTTATTTCGGTCTTGGAAAATGTCCCAGGAAGTCTATGTCTAGTGTTCCGTGGTACCCAAATCCCCTACACGAAGTTTCACATCTATTTGGGTTAGGAAATCACTTTTAGAGGCACTAGATTTGAGACAAGTTGATTCTCGTTTGCTTGCACATGATTCTTCTCTTGCCATATCGTATAGATGATTGTGTTTGCATATTTGTCATACGCTAGTTGTGCTTCTCGATATATTTTTGCTAGCGTTGTGACATGTACTTTTTGTATAAATTTTTGTTTTTGAAAAATTTTGAAAAATACAAAGAGATTTTATTTTGGATAAAATTTTTGAAAAAAAAAATTCAAAAAGATTTTTGTATTTTGTTTGCACCGTTTATGGATGAACACTTAGGATGACCGTGTCACAACATCATTCCATTTTACATGTGATTATTTGATAGTGTTTTGAGACAATAGGTCAATTGATCCTTGTTCTTTATAATGTTTGGAGTCATTAAGACAATAGGTCAATTCATCCTTAAAACGAACCAAGCGTGATAAATTTTGATAAGGAAGTTGTGCATATAAGAACCGTTTTGTGAGTTTGTGTGCTTTGTTTGAAAATGGGGAAGGGCTGCGAAAGGTTCATTTTGCCTTTGCAAATACTAAGCCACCGTTAAATTGGACCTAAAAAATGGAGGAATTTTATTATCCGGGGTCCAAAGAGGTATAAAAGAACCCGAAATTTTTTAAAGGCAATAAAAAGAAATTCATGCCAAATTATGGGCCATTTAGGTTTTTGCACCAATTTCCCAAAGTTTATGAATTTAGTTTATACACCGCTAAAAGAAAATATGCATGAGGGAGTTTGGTTGGAGAATTTAAAATGGGTTTGTACGTCCTTGAAATTCTTGAAAATGCGCTACATAGTTTTGGACGTTATTGGTGTGGAAATCACTTTGACTTTGTTTTGTTGATTTGCATAAGACGATGTCATCTAAATTCAACAAACTTTTACACCTAAGGATACTTTTGATTCTCATTCATTAAGGGTACACATATGCATCGTGCACATATGATTGACTGAGTTGATTTACCTATCGAATGTGTTCACACCCATTCATTCCATTTCCATGACTTGGTTGTTTGAGTCTAAATTCATGTTGTGATTTTTGTACCATATTTTTTTCAAATGTATCTTATTTTTGTATGAAAAAATGAAAAATCAAAAAGAGTTTGTGAATTATTTTTGCATCTCCTTGCAAGATGCACGTTTGCCCTATTGTTTGATGCCTTGTTTTGTGTACCTGTGACAACCCGCTCAAAACAATAACGGGTGGCTAGCCCTATACTACATCAAATCAGGTATCTCAGATGGCACAGTCTCAACATCAACAGAAAATACACAATAATATAAGGCTAACTACCCGAAACCATTAGAAGTGGATTGCCAAAAATTTAAAACTTTTACTTAACACCAATTAAAACCAGTCATACAACCAATAACACAAAATACAACATCTAACTATGATGAGTGATACAAGAAACTCTACAATATGTAAAGAAATGAATGCAAGAGTACAACAAAATGTACAAAGTAAATTACCCGAATATGCTGTCGGGTCACAAACAATACAATAATATGAGAAGGGAAAATATAAGGTATTAAACTACAACACTTGAGTATAGACCCAAATATACAACTGAATCCTAATCTAGATATACAAAAGATAGGAACCGACTAAGACAAAGTGCCGCAACAGTCCGCTACTGCCACAGCTCCACAAATACACTGGATGGGAGAACATCAACGGCGTCCTTGCGGAGGAACACCTAAAGTAATACAATATATATACATAGCAGGAGAAAATATAAACGGGTCAGAGCCCGAGTTGAAAATATTTTTATTGCAAGTGCATTAAAATGCATAATAATTATAAATGCATTATTACATGATTTAATGGAGTCGCACTCTCCATAATAATCCAACTCACCTCTTAACTAAACCGCGCAACTAAACGTATGCACATGATCTCCAAGTGAAAGCCCAAATTTATTTAGGCAAGGTTATCTAACTAATTCCCAATATGAGTATTCAATTTAAATCATCTATCTTATCTTCTAATCTATACTTGTCTGAATTCAATCTAAATCATATACATTAACTTTTAACGTTATATTTCTCTTTCATTTGTTCACTTACTTAACATATAGGGTTTACATACCTATTTTTCAATCCAACATACAATAAACATAAACATCTTCTTCACTAGAATTTCTCATATTCTAGTTATGCTAACAATATACAATTATATAGATGAGTTATTATCATTTAAGTGTTAAGGACTAAACTTCTCCCAATTCTCAATACTGCACTACGTTTCGTGTGTGGGACGTCTTGCCAAGGTGAAATCCAAACAAGGAACCCCCCGTTACACTACTCCTGACAGTATTGATTTTCGAGATTCATTATGCCCTCAATACATGATGCATGTAACCCAAATTCTCATTACTCCATTTTAATTAATTTATTATTCCCAATTCTCAACAGTGCACTGCGGTTCGTGCGTGGGACGTCTCGCAAAAGCAAAATCCAAATAAGGAACCCCCCGATACACTACTTATGGCACTGTCGATCGTCGAGATATACTATATATATAATTATGAGCATTAAGGACTAACTTCTCCTCACTTTCCAACATTACGCTGAGCTTCGTGCGTGGGACATCTCGCAAAAGCGAAATCCAAACAAGGAACCCTCCGATACACTACTTATTGGCACTGTTGGTCGTTGAGGTTCATTATACCCTCGATAACCGAATAATCCATCACATCCATAATATAATAACCATCCAGACGAGCTATAACTCGTGGACGCAGGCTCACTATGCTATCATCTTCCAGTTACCCATCCACGTAGCAAACTGGGAACCACCTGGTGGGGTTCAACGTCACCCACCTCGTGATCACTCACACACACAACGTCCGGGAAGCGGTCATAGTTCCTAACCGGCAAGTGAGAACGATACATACCCACGACTTCTCACCCCCCAAATAATAAAGGTATATCACATAATAATCACCATGAACGACTATGACCTGGGGAATATCCACACCCTTCTCATATAGCCAGGATGCTCACCCTCATCGCGTGCAACTTCCCAATGATAGCAAGGAGGGGGTATGCTTCACTATATATATATACACCATCACATAAGGTAGACATATATCATCACATCATATAAATATATACCATCATATAAGGTATACCTACCACATCATTTACATATTCGTATTACGCACTTAGGCGTAGTTGAATTATTATCATTATTTAGTATATATCTCTTTTGATATACTAACTGTCAATTCTCACACATCTTCCCCACTTCGTGTATTCTATACTATTTCTCGCTTGACGCTCACTTGTCACTTCTAATTATGAATTGTCTCTCAATTCTATTTAAGTTAAGGATATTCTTTATCCTAATGCACCTCAATTAGCATTTCTTACTATGTGAGATATCTCCCAATTTAATCATCGTTAAGGATATTTCTATATCCGTATGCACATCAATTAGCATCTAAGATTCTCCATCCACGATAGGGTTCAATTAATTTTATGAACTTTGGAAGTTATCCCAATTTGGGATTTGATTCTAAAATCCAATATCACTAAGTTCATTCTCATTCTTTCATATAAATTTAATAATCATCTCCAAATAGAATTTTCATCAATAGTGGGCTTCCCCACTTAGAATATACCAAAATCGTTAATCGGTATTCCTCAATTTATGTCAATATGTCTCCAATAATTTCTTATAAGGCAAACTCTCTAAAAATATCCAAAACATACTTCAAATAACTCCTATAAGGGTTCCCAATTAATAACCTCGAATAAAGCCAGACCAAATTCGCTCTCGAAAAACCTCTCAAAATAGCCCTATTTTCGAATCGATTCGGTCCCTAAATGAATTGATTCGGCCTCAGCGAATCGATTCGGCCACAAAGACCTGTAAGTCCGCTTCCTACCGAATCTATTCGGAAGGGGCGAATCGATTCGGTTTGGTCAGAAAGCTACGAATGGGGTGTTTTCTACATAAACCCAAAATACCCTAAAATCATTCTAATCATCTTCCAACCATTTTTATCCAACCCAAACACATATACAACATTCAAATTCATCCAAGAACACATTTAAACTAATTTCCATCATCAAATCCATTATACACACAACAATTCCAAGATTATACCCAAAAGTTAGGTTTTGACAAACTAAAACTAAAACCCATAAATTTGATCCACAAATCATGAAATAAATGGTACACAATAATTATTTAGCAAGTTTAATCACTTGCCTCAAGTTCGTAGGGTCTGAATCCTCCTCGAGATGGCGTAATGGCCGGAAATCCCACTTTCTCTCTCTTTTTCTTCTTCTTTCTTCTTCTCTATTTCTTTATTTCTATTTCTCTTTCTCTCTATGGAGAATTGTTTCTCCCGTAGGCTTAATAAGCCTTATCTCCCAAGATACACAACTTTAAATGATAATAGACACTTTAAATGACTCGGTAACTTTAATTCGAGCCAAACGAGCTTAAAATATTTCGAAACCTAAATAGACCCCAAGTACAGTTATTTTGACTTTCTCGACCCTTCCGAACACAACTACACCCTTAGAATCGCCATTCGACACTCTTTCTAACAACTTCAAATTTTGACCTCAATTGCCAATTTAATAATTCTCCAAATAAAATAATATTTATTTCTCCCAAAATAAATAAATTATCATCTCTAAAGCCTCGGGTTGTTACAGTACCGTGACACCCCGATTTTTCTTATTTGATTCATTCTTCTCATTTGTTTATTTGGGGACATCATAAAAAGGGGGAGAAAGAATTATCATATTATGGGGGAGTTTGAATTTTGGGGGAGTTTTTGAGATTTAGCTTATGTTTTTATCATAAATTGGTATCTATGTTTATCTCATTTCATACTCGATATGTCATGGGGTATTTACTTTGTCTCATGTGTGTAGGTACGAAGATTGAAGATCAATATATTGCACACCCTGATGAGAAAAACTTTGAGCTTTGAAGATTGTTGAAGATTGAAGAACAAACGATGAAGATTTAAACATTTGTGTCTTTCCATATTTAGGGTTCAAGGGAGGGTAGATTTGTATAGGTCATTAGTTGATAATTCGGATATTTTTTTATGTATGTACCGGCATAGACATAGGGGGAGATTTGTAAGGACAATTTTGTCCATTATCAATATGTATGTCATAAGCCGTTATACCATTGAAGAAATTCAAGATCGCATGTGTCATCAATGGATCCAAATATCAAAGCGTCTTCAACATCACAACCTCTACGAGAATGAACTTGGTAAAGTTTTATTTTTAAGTCCCTTAAAGTTTCATACTTAGTATTGGGAAACTTTTATAAAATGATTTTATAAAAATAAGAAGTAAGTTTTTCAAGCAAAATGAGGTTTTTAAAAGAATTTTGTTTTTTGGTAAACCGGACCGATCCGGTCAATTTAAAAACGAACCGATCCGCATCCAAATCGGATCGATCCGCTTTGCACCAAAAATAGAAAACCCTAAATCGAAGCCAAACTGAAGAATCCTTTTTAAAAAACAAACCGATCCGCACCGGACCGATCCGACATCAAAATCGGACTGATCCGGTCTTGATAAACTCGAACAGATCTGTTTAGATTTTTTCCACCAATTCATGTTTCCTATAAATATACCTTTTTCGGTGGTGTATTTTTCAAGTCTTTGAGAAAACGTTTCTAAGAGTGCAAACACAACAAGAATTCGATTTTTGATGTACCAAACATCTTTTTAATTCACACACAAAAATCCCAATTACTTGTGTGAATCTTTTGGAACCCTAGAACACAAGCTTTGCTATTGTTCAACCTTTGTGGGGAGATCTTTGCAACCGAGAGCTGCGTGTTATTGCTGAGGGAGTCTCTACAAAGTGTTATGGCTGCGTGTCATTGAGGCTAGCTGCGGTTCTTCGTTTGTTGTTTGGGTTGCGAGTCCTTGGAGGGTGCTGCGTGTATTCTCTTACTGAGTTCAAGACTGCGTGTCTTTGTGGGTTGGCTGCGCGTTGATCCATTGCAGATTTCTCTATGTAATTGTAAGTTGCGATTTATATATTCATAGTGAAATAAATGTTTTATCCGAAAGGGGTTTTTTCCTGAAATCTGTGTCTCAGCATATTTACTACGTTGCATACTTTATTTTTGATGGGTTGATTTAGCTGCATGTTTAGGGGTTGTATTTATTTGATTTAAAAGTAGACTCTAATTAAATAAGGGTTACTTGGAAACTTGCGAATTAATTTAATCAATTATCACACCGCCGTTATTATTTTTTAATATAAAGAACAGTTTTTTTATTTGTTAATTTTTTTTTCCAATTTTATGTAAAAAACATTTTTTTTGAAAAAAAAAGTTTTTAAATCTATCTTAAAAAAAAACTATCATAATAACTTTTTAAATAAAAAAAAGGTTTTTAAAACTATCATAACAATATTGATAAAAAACAGTTTTTTTTTTTTAATTTTAAAAAATAAAAAATATTTTAAAAAACAATTTAAAATATTATTCTTTATTGAAAAAAATTAACAAATAAAAAAGTATTTGCAGAATATATGTTTTTTTAACCTAAAATTTTCAAACTATTTTCATTATGTCATAATTGTTGGATATATATATTTGAGAGACTAGATAGATACGTATATAGAGAGAATGAGGATGAGTTTGGCATTGGTTTTATAGGTTGCAACCTAAATTGTTGAGTATAATGAAGATGGTGGCACATATTGTCCCATTTATTTAGTCCTGAAAATTTAACATTTGACAAAATACTATCGTCTTTCGCCTACATCGGAGAGAAGATTTTTTTCCCACGTGATTAGTGTAGTGTACATCTGATTGGTAAGTTATAAAAATGGTGAAAAACATTTTTATATTTTATGGTAGTAAGAAAAAAAGTCCCAATTAATAAAGTCAATGATGAGAATCCTATTTCTTTGGTACGGTAGAAAAGTAGACCAATATCAAGTCGAAAGCGTTAGAAAACAATCCACCAACTTAACGGAAAATAATGAGACCGATGGTTTGGACTGTAACATTTGCCTAGACATGGTTCAAGACCCTGTAACCACCTCTATTGCTGCCCCTGTATTTACAAGTGGATTCATTACCCAAGTGTATCTGCTGAAATCCAAGATCACCAACAGCCTCAATGCCCTGTGTGCAAGGCTGAAATTACAGAATAAACCTTAGTACCACTCTACGACCACCGTCAAACAGAAAAAGCATACGAAAACAAAGTTCCACACACAGATTTAGTCATTCCACGAAAGCCTTCGAGTCCTACATAGGATTTAGTCATCAGTCGATATCGCCCACATGCATGACAGGTTAACAACAGCAGCAGCTACTGCTGTTGCTTTCAAAAACCTGTCAGTTGGCTGCCACAGAGGAGTAAGCCCGGATGAATGACTAAGCAAGAATAGAAATATCTTGTATAGTTGACAGTTGAATGAAGGTTTGGTTTTGGAGTAATGATTGACGCTTCATACTAGGTATTTTATGTTATATTCTTACAAAACAGATTCTACATAATATGTTGCAAGTATTTTTATTACTTTGTCCTTCACAGATTTGCAGTGGAAGATTAATATCTGGAAACGGCCACACGTGCAACGCACGTGGGCACAACTAGTGGGTTATTTAAAAGGGTACACACATGTATTAATGTGCATATTGTAATTATTTGATCTTGAAAGGGTATAAGGGTCCAAATGGGAATAGTTGGTTTAAGACACTTTTTAGTAGTAGTATAGAAAAGGTTGAGGGGAAAGGTCTATGAGAGAGGATCATATGATTGAAAAGAGAGAGCAGAGTGTATTAATGGGTTCTTTAACCGATCAAATACCAATTTTTAATTTTTTTTAATACACATTTCGTTCAAGTGTTTTATTTTGTACTAAAAAGTCCTTCAAATACCCATTTAACTAATATTATCTTATTTTTAAAGGTTCACGCCAGCGGCATGATGAAGGATTTTTTGGAGAAAAATAAAATTTTTGGATTAAACGTGTATTAAAAAATGTTCGAGAGATTATTTGATATATGCCCCTTCTTTAAAAGGGTACAAACATCTATGAATGGGTACTATGTAATTATTTGATTTTGAATGGATATAAGGGTCCAAATGGGAATAATTGGTTTAAGCCACTTGTTAAAGTAACCAATATAACGTTAGGAAACTATTAGTTTTGGGATGCTTCGGGTTGAGTAAACCGTTTACAAGATCGAACACTTAGCGTGCGTTTAGATAGCAAAGATAAAAATTAATTGAAAAATAGTCCATTTTTACGAAAAGTTAGAAAATAAATGGAAAAAGATAGAAGTGGTTTGATCATTTTCATGGAAATCAATTATTTGAGAGGTGGGTAAATTTTTTTTTCATGAAAATTAATAGTATTATGAAGCACTTTTAGAATTTAAAAATATTATTTTAAATAAAACGCCACAAAAGTAAAAAAAGAACTGAAATAAATCAATGCTAAAAAATGGAAAAGGTTTAAACTTTCTTTGCGGCTCCAACACCAAAGAGATTGAGATCCTATTTTGTTGGAGAAACAAGGGTTTTGTGGTGTGTGTAAACTTTAAAAACAAGTGAGGCGAGAACACTTTTTTTTGGGTTCCATATGTTCCCCTGGGCTTTGAAGCCATTTCACTCCCAAATGCATTTTACACAAGTTTCACATCGGAGAGAAGTAAAGTTTTGGTGTAGTATATTTAAAAAAGTTTGACATTAATTGGCAAGATTTTTGAGAATTAGATTTTTGTGTATGTCGGGTGGATGAACTTATTGGGTCAAAGTTCAAGTGCTAGCGCACCACCGATGTCCGAATGACCGGACCCTGGCCTTACTTGGGTCCGGGGGCTGGGTTTGGGCTGTGTGTATTTAATTTTTTGGGCAAAAAATTATTTATTTTTGCTAAAAATTTGAACTAGAAAAAATTATTTTGACTGTTTGAATTTTTTAACATGTTTTAAAAACACGAGAGACTGTTTCAACCCACCTTCCTAACTTTTTCCCATTTTGTCTCCCCACTAATAATTAAGGATGTTCAGAACACATAAAAACTATTTATCTCTCCCAAATAAATTTCTCTTTGTAAATTTTTTCACACAAAAATTTTGTTCTCCCAAAATACAATATTGTGATATTGATCAATTAATCCCGAATAGGTGATTAGTATCACGAGTTGTCAACTATGCTACAACAATTCGAAAACTTTAACAATGGAGGTTATTTTTTTATCCTGAGGGTGACCGGAATTACAAGGACCGAAGCACAATTTTTTACCAAAGTTGCGAAACACCTTAAAGAGAGTGACCTAGTCTGTGACTCAGACGCAGTTTTTTTCTTTTGTAATTGGATTTTACATTGGGTAATTTCGTTTCTCTTTTAATATTACCAACAACAATTTTAAGGCGCTCAAATCTGCTAAGGAAAAAGAAAATACTCTTAACAAACCTTTTAAATTTCAGGGTGTGTATTTTAAACGTTGGAGACAAAAATTGTTGTTTTACCTTACAACTAAGAGACTAGCATCCAATATTCAATTAGACAAACCTACTGTGTCTGCCCCCTACTATTGATGAAAACAATGCTATATGAACTTGGGATGAATAATGATTTTCTTTGTAAAAAAATATATATTTAATGACCTAAGTGATGATCTTTACAATTACTATGCCAATTACAAAACTGTGAAAGAAGTTTGAGAGACTTTATCGAAAAAATACGAAACCGAGGAGGTGGGTACTAAAAAATAAGTAGCAGCTATCATTTGAAATTTTAAATGATGAATGAAAAATCTGTAGTTGTTTAAACTCATGGTTTACAAAAGATTGCACACAAAATTATTTTTGAGGGTCATGTTGATATAATTATTGACAAATTTTCTCCTAGTTGGAAAGATTTTAAAAATATTTTAAGTCATAAATTGAAAGAATTTTCACTTGAAAGCTTAATCACTCGTTTGACAATTGAGGAGGAATCACGAAAACAAGATTATAAGGATGAAATTCTTGTTGTGTATAACAACAAGAATTATAACAAGAACTGCACTATAGTCATTTCGAAATCGAATGGCAAAAATATAAAAAGTTAAAAAAGGATCCATAATTAAAATCTTAAACCGAATTAGAATCAGAATAAGAACCACCCTACTAAAAATGGACAAACTAGTAACACCAAACAGTTTCTCTATTTTAGGTGCAATAAGTCTGGATATATGACCCACAGATGTCGGAATGTGTCTCGTCCTACTCCTCAGGTGAACATAATTAAAGAGAATTTATGTGCAATGATTTCTAAAATTAATATGGTTACTGGGGCTGAAGGGTGGCGGGTAGATATTGGCTCTTCTCTCCATATTTGTTATGATCGTGCTTTATTAAGACTTATTCTAAGGCTGAAGACAAGAGAGTGTTGTTGAGTGATTCTCACTCCACTAAGGTTATTAGTACTGGAGATGTGTAATTGAAGTTTACTTCTGAATTTTTTTTAATCCTTAAGGAAGTGCTACACACTCCCAAGGTAAGGAAGAACTTGATTTTTGTCTACCTTCTCAATAAAATTGGTTTCACTCGGACTATTGGGGTAGATTTATTTACTTTGACCAAAAATAGAATTTTTGTAGGCAAAAGTTATGCCACTGATGAAATGTTTAAGTTGAATATTGATGTTATTAATAAAATTTCTCATTCTTCTTATATTACACGTTCTTTAATATGTGGCATGCTAGACTTTGTCATGTTAATGAATGACTTGTTAAAAATATGATTAGTTTAATATTAATTTCCAAACTTATCCCTAAATGATTTTGAAAAATATGAATGGTGTAGTCAAGGAAAAATTACATGGACCCCACATAAATCTGTTTTTAGAGAATCTGATCCACTTGACTTAATTCATTTGGATCTTTATGAATTGGATGAAATTATAACCAGAAATGGTAAACATTACTTTATTACTTTTATTAATGATTTCTCGGACTATTTATTTGTGTAGTTAATGAAAATAAAAGTCAAGCATTTGACATGTTTAAAATTTTCTTAAATGAAATTAAAGTCATTTTAATTGTAAAATTAAGAGACGATGTAGTGATGGAGGCATTTAATATGTTTCTGGACCTTTTATTGAATTTTTATAAAATCCACGATATTATTCATGAAAAAATAACTCCGTATTCTCCTGAAATAGATGGTAAAGTCGATAGAAAAAAATAAGACTTTAACTAAATTGGATTTGCTATTTTATTCAGTATAGGGGTTATCTCACATTGGTGGGGAGAAATTATTTTAATGTCATGTCACGTGCTTAATAGAATTCCTAAAGCTAAAACAAAATATCTCCTTTTGAAATTTAAAAAAATATTAAACCAAATGTGTCCTATTTTATAACGTGGGGGTGCTTAGCCTATGTACGTATTTTCAACCCTAAAGGGTCTAAATTGGCTAGTAGATCACATGAGTGTTTTTTGTATTGTCTACGTGGTTAATAGCAAAGCATTCAAATTTCATGTTGTGAAAAATCAAGTTATTATCGAGTCAAATGATGCTGATTTTTCGAAGATAATTTTTTTTAAAAAGTGAGAAACAGTATGGGCTCGATATCCACTAGCCTTTCTATTAAAAAAGATTCAAAACCTAATGAATCTGTTTTAAAATTGAGAAAAAGTAAAGGAGAACATGTTGAGAAAGATTTTGGTCCCTACTTTTACAAACTATGTCATATATCGAGAATGGTCACGATTTTGGTTCGATACCATTTTAAGCCTGATCATATTGGAGGTCACGGTCCAAAATCATGACCATAATATCGGGTCACAGTTTTTGGGTGATATCAACATTAGGGCTTGGTCACGACTGAGGACCGCGACCATGTGGACACAACTCGAAACCATGACATCATCCGTGATCTTGAACCGTGTTGTTTGTTGGTCACGTTCCCCACCCATGACCATTAGTGGCGGAAGTATAGTGTTGGTCACATTCTCAAACCGTGATTCTCAATTGTGACCATATTAGTCACGGTTCTGATCCGTGACAAAATTTTTGACCATTGTTAAATTTAATTAAAAAAATAAATTTTAATTTTCTACCTCCCTAGAAAAATCGGTACATATTTTCAAACCTGTATACATTATCATAAATAAATATGAATCCATCAAATTGTTAAATAGAAATTAACTAACTATTAAGACACTTACTAATCACTAAATAAAAAAATAATAGTACAACACAATTCAACTAACTATTAAGCCATCAAATTGTTCAATACAAATAATAATACAACACAACTTGTATACATTTCCACAAATAATAATACAATATAACCAATATATATTTTCAAAAATAAATATTTAAATCTTCAATGTGTTCCATCCATGAAACATATGTAAAATGTTCACAGTATTCCATCTCTAACTAGGCCTGCAAGTATTTCAAAATGTTTTAAATGGTAAGAAAGGACTTGAATCGTAAAATAACTCCAGGATGCCTATATAGCCAAAAATGATAAAGTCCACGTAGTTTGTATGACGAAAAAGTTTAGGTTTAACCCATAATCCGAATCGAGGGTGACACTTATAAAAAATAGATGTCAAATGTGTTGGAAATGCGGAAAATTATATGAACACATTAAATTGAAAGTTGTGGTATAAGTGACCTTTTTGGGTTCTCGATATATGAAAATAGATTTGAATGCGCATATGATAATAAAAGAGTAGGATTAGTGATATGAGTATTATAAATAAGATAAAAATGGATTGTGACACCCCGACTAATTAAATACCGGGTAGCTACTCCTTTATTAAATTAATACAAAATGCCAAGTTGGTTCAGTTCATAGCATCACTGTCGAAAAATGTTTTAACAATTACTAGCCACCTAATATTTAAAAAGTGAGTTGTCAATTTTTAATTAAATCTGATTAACATGCAATAAGAAGATTATGAACTGCTAACATAACCACCACAACATAATGACAATAGAATAACCATAGAATAATAATGAGTCTGGAGGAATACTCCTCATAACAATCCAAATACAGGAATAAACCAATACTAAGTCTGCATCACTATATTAATTACAACCCAAAATTTGATATAACTGGATAAATAAAGTGTCTAAGAGAAATGGGGCGATATGCCCAACAGATGAGAAAAATCTGATAACATAGAGTCAAGATCGAAAGTGGAGGCGTCTACTGTCAAGGTCCTATAACTTCCACAGCAGCTACAGTACGTCACCTGAATGGAACTCCTATGCATGGTGTCCTTGTGGCTGGGTACCTAAAAGGTTTTACAAAAAAATAGATTTGGAAGCAAACGAGTCAGAGCCCGATGGTGAAAACAATTTAAAATATAGCAAGTGCTTTAATGACATAAAAAAATGAATGCAAAATACATGTTAGGACATTCTCTCACATGAAATACTCACCTCTCAACTATCTGTGCATTCCTAACGTATCCGTAATCGAATCTTGTTATGCCCGTATCTAACTGGTCCAATATAAAATCTTACTTTAATATACGATTCACGATTTAATTCCCGACATCTTATTTTACACAGAGTGTTTTACTCTTCTACACAATTTCCCATTTTAGTACTGCTAATCACTAGAGATCTTCCATTTTATCTTTTACAAAACGTTGATATTATAGATACTCACATTTATACATTACAGTTCATTTCAGTTAACAGTATATTATTCTCATCATAAATATACAATACTAGCACCTCGAGACTAAGCTACGGTGCACACATACTCTGCTATCTAATTTCGGTACATCACGTACATAAGGACCACGCATTCCGAATCTCCCAGGAGTCGTTCTCAAATAACAACAATCACACAAAATGGAGGCGAACATAGTTCACATCACATGGGTCACACACATACCTACGCTCCCATGATCAGCAGACTTATTAACTTCTCAATAAGTCCTTCTCTGACCTATGTCCTCGAGGTACCAATCTAAATCCCCCCGTAGGCAGACAAAGATTAGATGGCCCTAATCGAACGCAGACCTCCCGTGATAGCAAGTATGGTAGGTATGTTTTACACATAAAACCACATATACTAAGCATTCGCACATCTTAGATATCTTGAATTATTAATATAGGTATCCCTCTCGTTCTTACACCGTCATTTAATGTTATACGTTTACAAGTCCCCGATTTGTATATTAACGTTGTCAACCCTTCTCACCTCATAATTAGGTATTCGTTTCCTATTCCAAAAATGTCATCCGGATTACTATAAGGTTCTAAGTTCTACTCCTCAACGTACCCCAATTCTCACAATTATACCCACTAGTCAATAAGGGAAGGTTAGTTCTTAATTACTTAAGTCTACGGGACATTTGAAATAAAATCAGGCCAAAAAGGCCATTCTGTCAACTCGTTAGAAGTCTCGTTCGAACGAGTATCGTTCGAACGGATGGCTTCGAACGAACTACCAACTCGTTAGAAGGGATATTGTCATCTCGTTAGAAACTCGTTTGAACGAGGTCGTTCGAACGACGTGAGCATGTCTTCTAACGAGATGGCAGTTTTCGCCCAGAAATTTCCCCAATTCATTTTTCTTCAATTTCTCTTCCCTAAATCCATACTAAGATCATCCCAATTGAGTTTTGACGTTAATAAACTACTCTAAGTCCTCCTAGGTCACTCTTTAACATATATTTGGGGTCAATGCCTCCTAAATTAACATGTAATCGTTATAATTTCCAAACCTTGTCCCAAACCCTATAAATATAAAGCCAGAATTTTAACGTCTACAATTTCTCCTTATAAATCCGTTTTTAAATCATCAAAAGATACATTTTGGATATGGAATTCATCCATTACCATTCTACATGCAATCCCTATATAAGATTATGAGTTCTATCTCCAATTTCATGGGTTTTTCATCAAACTTTCAATACAAGACATATATTCAATCCTAAGCATGGAGGAAACATTCACTTGAAATTATATAATTAAACCACTTGCCTTAGATGTTCTGATTTGATGTTGAAGGGTGAAAGTTGATTCTCCTCTTTCTCTCTTCAGATTTCTCCCAAAGATGGTGATGGTGGCTAGGTGTTTCTTTTGGAACCTCTTAAGACTCTCCCTATAACTCCCGTAGCCCACTACTTGTTAAATGCTGATATTGGACTTAGTGGGTTTATTTATAATATAAAATTAACCTCTAAAATTCGTGGGTTTTAATTCCCTTATTTTTAAAATTACCAAAATACCCTTCTAGGTTGCCGGTATGGCCCAAAAATGCCCGGGACCCAAACTAAACCCCCGGCTAGTGTTTTCTGACTATTTCGACCATTCTGGACATGTTGGCGCACTCAAAATGACCATTCGGTTGATAAAAATATAATTCACTTTTTAATTCAAATAATTTCATTCCTGACGCGACTAACACACGCGTCCCAACTAAATTTCCAAATTGTCGTATTTCCTCCTCGCGATAATTTTTAACATTTTCAATACTCATGAAATTTTCAATTTTAACATCATAATCAAATACCAACTCACATCTCGTTAGTATTTATACCCGAATTAATTTCTAATTAATTCTCATTTAATTTAATTAATCCCTTAAATAAAAATCAATAAAATTAGGGGGTATTACATACTTCCCCCCTAATAACATAATTTCGTCCTGAAATTCGTAACTAAAGAGTATCTGGTAAAAATAACTCCGGAGAGCGTTCGCGCATCTCATCCTCGCGCTTCCATGTGGACTCCTCGGCATTATGATGCCGCCACTGAACACGTACTAACGGTACTATCTTCGACCTCAGTTTTCGTTCGCTTCGGTCCAAAATAGCAATCGGCCCTCCTTGTAGGAACTATCAGGCTGGAGATCGATGTCCTCCAAAGCAATGTGAGTATGGGCCAAATCATCCCTAAGATATTTCCTTAGCGAGAAAATATGGAACACATCATGAATCCTATGCAAGTGCTCCGGTAACCCCAGTCTATACGCAACTGGCCCAATTCGCTCGATGATAGGAAATGGCCCCACATACCTTGGTTCCAGTTTACCCTTCTTCCCAAAACGCATGATCCCCTTCATTGGAGATACTCTGAGTAACACCTGGTCCCCCACCTTGAATTCTCTGAAGAACCTCTTGGCATCATCATAGATCTTTTGTCGGTCCTGAGCTACGCGAATGCGGCTCCGTATCATCTCTATCCTTGCTGAAGTGTCCTGAATCACTTCCGGCCCAAGGAGTTTGTTATCCCCCACCTCTAACCAACATGCTGGGGAATGAAAAGGTCTACCGTACAATGCCTCAAATGGATCCATGCCAATTGTGAACTAGTAAGAGTTGTTATAAGCAAACTCCACCAGTGGAAGGTACTGCTCCCAACCACCTCCAAAGTCTAGGATGCACATACACAACATGTCCTCCAATATCTGATTTGTCCGCTCTGTTTGCCCATCAGTCTACGGGTGATATGCCGTACTCTACCGCAACTCTGTACCCATGGCCTCCTAGAAACTCTCCCAAAATCGTGAAATAAATGTTTTGTCTCGGTCAGACACGATATTTAGAGGCACCCCGCGAAGTTTCACTATCTCTGCAATGAAAATCTGGGCATACCGTCCCGTAGTGTAATCTGTCCTTACGGGTAGAAAATGAGCAACTTTGGTCAACCGGTCCACAATTTCCCATATAGAGTCGTGACCAGTATGCAAATCCTGGAAGAAAGGTTAAAAGAAAGAATACAAATAGGAAAGGAAAAAATACTACGAAATAATAAAATAATTACTATCTAAAACAAGCTCCCCGGCAACGGCGCCATTTTGATGCGAAGAAAATCGAGTGTTCGTGTAGGGACACTATCGTTGATTTCGGCTCCCGCTCGACATACAAAAGAACCTAAGCTACAGCTACACTTGACAAGCAAGTAGAGCGGTAAGTCGGGTATCGAGAATCCACAGGGAGTTATTGAATTTTAGATGTTAATTGTTTAATTACTTCAGGAATAAAAGTGTAAAAGATGATAGGTGGTTATGGTGACAAAAGAAAAGAATAAGTTAATGCTAGATTAAAGGAAAGCGAGGATCGGGATCGCATTCTACCAAACGGATCGAAACAACTACTAACTAGAGTTAAGGCTCGAAAGCAATTTAATCGAGCATAATCAATTAAGCATAAACATCACGCAAGAAGGAATTTAACCCAAAGTTGCGAGATAAAACATTTAACTGAAAAATGGTCGCACGCGGATTAAACTCGGATTGTCGCTATAAACTCTAACGTTGCGTGACAAAGAAAGATAAACGCTTAGCAATCCAACTTTGATACGCGCGGTTTCAATTAAACGCGATTTTTGCACTAAACCTAGTTTTCGAAGCTCGGGGCCCGAAAATGGCGGAAATGAAATCCCGACCCTATTTATCTAAGGGTGCATGGTGAGTTAAACTAAATTATGCTAATTAAACTAAGAAAGCAAGAATTAAAGCAAGTAAACTAGTTAGAAAGCATTGAAACTAAATTACAAGGCAAGAGAAGAAGAAGAACAAACTATATTAAATGGAGAGGAAATGAATAGTTCAATCTTACAAACCACATAGGTTGTCAATCCAAGAAGAAGAAGAAAGGAAATCTCCACACCAAACCCTAACTAAACTATCTCCAAATCAGAATAAATCTCTAAGTATGTATATCTCTATTATTACAACAAAAACCAACTTATATAGTAAGTTGGAATAAAAGAAGGAAAATATCTGCAGGGGAAAAACTGGGGATCGATCGATCGACCCCTGGTGTCGATCGATCGACAGTGGAAAACGTGGCAAAAATAATAAGGCTCGATCGATCGACCACCAGGCTCGATCGATCGATCAAGTAGGGGCAGCCTGCAATTTCCCCTGCATTGGCATACAATCCAACGTCGCTCAAATCGCCGTAACTTTGTCGTTATACATCGGAATCGCGCACCGTTCGCGGCCACGCGAAGCTAGCGAGGAGAGATACAACTTCCATGTAGATGTAGGGCTAGGTGCCCAAGCTGTCAAAAGACTAAAATGCCCTTGCGTGTGCGATAGTGTACGAAAATCGAGCGAAACGCATCCGAAGTTCACACTAAGCATCCAAACACCTACAAAAGCTCAATTAACCCCTGCAAAACATGTTAACATAGAAATCCGAGGGTTATCTGGTTAACGAGCATAAATATAGGTATTAAGATACCCGAGGGGGCTAATAACGCGTATGTTAATGGGTGAAAAAATGCAATATTTGCGTCGCATCAGTGACGTAGGTAACCCAGTGATAAAATCTATGGATATGCTCTCCCATATCCACATAGGAACCTCTAACGGCTGTAGAAGTCCTGCTGATTTCTGATGGTCCACCTTTACTAGTTGATAAGTGGCACGTTTAGAAACAAATACAACAATATCTCTCTTCATCCCGCTCCACCAGTACTGTTATCTCATGTCTTGGTACATTTTATCCCCACCAGGGTGTACCGCGAACCGTGAGCCGTGCGACTCTGCCATTACCTCGTGTCGCAAGTCTTCCCCTTCCGGAACGACCAGTCTCCCATTGAAGCGTAATCCCCCGTCTGAGCCAACAGTATAGGACTCGGCTCCCTCTGCTAGTAATCGAACTATCTTCTCCTGACAGAATGAGTCATTTGCCTAGGCCTTTACCACTCTCATAACAATCTGAGGTGTAATAGTCATCACAGATATGAACGATCGGGCCACTGCATCCTTGTGTCCCAACTCCTTCCACTTAGCTTTCCACACCTCGGCCACCTCATCTACCGGCCTACGGCTCTGCTACCACGTTAGCCTTCCCTGCGTGATACTGGATATCGAACTGATAATTTTTCACAAACTCAAGCCACCGACGCTGACGCATATTCAGCTCCTTCTACGTGAAGAGGTATTATAGAGACTTGTGGTCGGTGAACAACCAAAATTTCTCCCCCAGAAGATAGTGTCTCCAAATCCGAAGAGCGAATACGACTGTCGCTAACTCCAAGTCGTGGATGGGGTAATTCCTCTCGTGAGGCTTAAGCTTACGGGAAGCATAAGCTATGGCCCGACTCTCCTGTTGCAGCACACCTCCAAGTCCTTGTAAGGACGCATCTATGTAAACTAAATACTCAACTCCCGGTCTAGGTAACGCTAACACAGGCGCTGAGGTCAACTTGTTCGTCAGCTCATCAAATGCCAACTGACAGGCATCACTCCAGATGAATGGCACACCCTTGCGAGTCAGATGTGTCAAAGGACCCGCTATCTTTGAGAAACCCCGAATAAACCTCCTGTAGTATCTTGCCAGACCCAAGAAACTACGAATCTCAGTCGATGTCGTGGGCTGTCCCCACCCCCTCACCGCGGATACCTTCCCCGGATCAACAGATATCCCCCGGTCTGAAATGATATGCCCCAAAAACTGAACCTCCTTCATCCAAAATCCACATTTCTCATACTTTGAATAAACTCATTCTGACGTAGCGTCTGCAAAACCTGCCTCAAATGTTCGGCGTGCTCCTCTTCTGTCTGGGATTAAACCACGATGTCATCAATAAAGACGATGATGAACTAGTCTAGGAACTCTCTGAACACCCTATTCATCAAGTCCATAAACACGACTGGAGCGTTGGTCAAGCCAAAAGGCATAACCCGAAATTCGTAGGAACCATACCTCGTCAAGAAAGCAGTCTTCGAGACATCCTGTTCCCTGATACACAACTGATGGTATCCCGATCGCAAATCAATCTTTGAGAAGAAGCAGGCTCCTCTTAACTGGTCAAATAAGTCATCGATTCGGGGCAACGGATACTTATTCCGTATCGTGACTTTACTCATAATTTCCAAACCTTGTCCCAAACCCTATAAATATAAAGCCAGAATTTTAACGTCTACAATTTCTCCTTATAAATCCATTTTTAAATCATCAAAAGATACATTTTGGATATGGAATTCATTCATTACCATTCTACATGCAATCCCTATATAAGATTATGAGTTCTATCTCCAATTTCATGGGTTTTTCATCAAACTTTCAATACAAGACATATATTCAATCCTAAGCATGGAGGAAACACTCACTTGAAATTATGTAATTAAACCACTTGCCTTAGATGTTCTGATTTGATTTTGAAGGGTGAAAGTTGATTCTCCTCTTTCTCTCTTCAGATTTCTCCCAAAGATGGTGATGGTGGCTAGGTGTTTCTTTTGGAACCTCTTAAGACTCTCCTTATAACTCCCATAGCCCACTACTTGTTAAATGCTGATATTGGACTTAGTGGGTTTATTTCTAATATAAAATTAACCTCTAAAATTCGTGGGTTTTATTTTTCCTATTTTTAAAATTACAAACATACCCTTCTAGGTTGCCGGTATGGCCCAAAAATACCCCGGGACCCAAACTAAACCCCCAGCTAGTGTTTTCTGAATATTTCGACCCTTCCGGACATGTTGGCATACTCAAAATGACCATTCGGTTGATAAAAATATAATTCACTTTTTAATTCAAATAATTTCATTCTTGACGCGACTGACACGCGCGTCCCAACTAAATTTCTAAATTGTCGTATTTCTGCCTCGCGACAATTTTTAACATTTTCAATACTCATGAAATTTTCAATTTTAACATCATAATCAAATACCAACTCACATCTCGTTAGTATTTATACCCGTATTAATTTCCAATTAATTCTCATTTAATTTAATTAATCCATTAAATAAAAATCAATAAAATTATGGGGTATTACATGGATATTAGAAATTGGGATTAGTATTATCAATAAAAGACTTTGATGTCTTGTGTCTCAGTGAACATCATATAACATAAACCACCAATCGAGGAAACCACACAAATAGTAAACATCAACAAAAATCATGACCATTCATTTGGTTACTTCATATTGATGGTTTTTTATGTGTGTCGCATTCAAAACTTAAAAATATCTACATAAAATTTTCAAAATGTGAGCGATGAGGAAGCAAGTGCAAGAGAACGAATTTCTAGACTGAGAACACGGTTCGATATCGTTTAGTGAGTATGAACAAGTGTTAACTAATATGTTGTTGTTTGCACCCAATGAGGTGAATACTGAAGACAAGAAGAGGGAATGCTTCATTAAAGGTCATTTGAGGATGATCAAGACGATGGTTTTGGGGAATCTGGTATACATTACTTACACCCCAGTAGTGGACATCACATTATTGCTATGGAAAGATAAGTTGAATTATCAAAAGAAGTTGGGCAAGAGTAATGAGTCGAGTGGGAAAGATGGGGTCAAGACAAGTGGGGAGAACAAGGGTTGAAATGACCAACCATATAAGAAGTAGCGTATGGGGCCAGAGCAACAGGCCTTTCAATAGGGCAATTTCATCCCATAGAGACCTCAAAGGCAGGGGTTGGGACAATAGGGTGAGCGAGTTCTAGCTAGGCATTTCGGACCTTTTATGGGCATGTGTTTCGTTTGCGAAGAGAGAGGATATCTAGCCTTTTAGTGTCTTAAAGCTCAAGGCAAGGACTTCTAAAACTCGGAGCACAAAGAGTGCCAAGATCACCAATGGAGGTTGCATCATGACCATTTATGTCGAGAGTTCATGAACTACATGCTTTGGGATCTCAGGCTGGGCAAGCTCAACATGAGCCAAATAGTGGTTGGTGGGATAGCGTGGTACATTATTATTTTTATAGTTATGCCTTACATATATAGTTGAGATGCATATGGTTATTTTAATCACGATGTGGATGCATATAGGATTGTGTGCATGGGTACCTAGTCGTGGCATTCTACGGGTAGGTACATATGTGCCCTATTTTATTAGTGTGGCTTTACGTTACGATGTTTAAGCTTTGTCGAATTTCGAGAACAAAATTCCTATGTTAGTGGAGAAGACTGTAATACCCTGTATTTTTGGATAACCTGCTTAAATAAATTAAATGTGTTAATTAACAGAGATATTATTTTTGGTGTAACTTAAGTTAAATGAGAAAATATTTAATTTAAATAAATTTTGTGATTTTTTGTGAACTAAATGAATATTTTGACCATTTATTTAATTATTGTGTAATTTGGGGCTTTGGTAAAAAGTAATTAAATGAGTATTCTAGTAGGAATGTGAATTAAATTAGAATTTTTTGGTTTAATTAAATTTGCGATTTTTTTGGGGGTGGTATTTAATTGAATATTTTAGGCTTTTATGAAATTATCAAGTAAAATGAATTTTTTGTAAAAATTATAGGGGCATTTGTATTTTTGTTTTGACTTAGACTCCAAAGAAATAATTTGGTTTAGGCTTAAACGGGTTGAGTTATGAAATTTTAAAATTATTGAAAACTGTTTTATATTTGGTTTAGTTAAAATAAAGGAAAAAAAAGAAAATGAAAAATAAAACAATGCTTTTGATTTTGGTTTTGTATTGCCAAGAATGAATGATGTTAATTTTTGTGGCATGAGACTTTTGTTAGCTTTCTCATAGAAGAGATATGAGATGAGAAATTAGCAAAGAAAGAGGAGAAATTATTTGATGAGCCTTATTTTTTTTTCTGGGCGTTCTTTTAGATTCATATATTTATTTATATATTTCACATTCTTACCTTATTCATGCACATTAAGGTGAGAGGACAACTGGGGGAAAGTTAAGACATGTACTTTTCTTTATTTTGTATGCATGTGTGTGTACTTAGGTTGTTTTGAGACATTTTTTTCAAACCAGTTAGTGTTTCTTTTTAAAAGGATATTCAGACTTAATTTTTGCACGCATGTTATTTTATTCACATTTCTACAAAGTGGAAAGAACCAGACCCAAATTTTTTTAACCCTACTTTCATTAGAACAAAACTTCAATCTTAATATGGGTGGCCTAAACCTCATTTTTCAAGAAGGCCCAAGAACATAACTTGCTTGTTTTCGCGAGACGAATGCAGTGGAGTATCAAGAATTTTGAAGAGACTTGTTTTCAGGCAAGACTATCACTATTGTTATCCTTAAATGTTGTTTGATTTAGATGTTTCCTAAACCTTAATTATATATGTTTTTGTAAAATGATTAGCAACTTTCATCAGGATAAATGAGAACCTAATTATGAACATGATTTTATTAAATCTGAAAATTTATTTAAGACTTGAAATATCGCATGCTTAGATTAGTTGTATCGTATTATTGTGGATTATTCGGGCGAAGCAAATATTACAAAAAAATTAGAATATGTAATTCAAATAATATTTTGACTCGTAAAATTACGATATTGATTTATATGTTGTAAAATGAATTTATTTATTGTAAAACATTGTTATTACACACATTTGAAATAAATTATATATTGAATTGATAAAATATCACTCGTATATAAATTATGGAATTTGACAACTTGTGTAGTTATTTTTTAGAAATTGATTATTATGCGGTTATAATGATGTAATTAGCATGGGATTGAATTTGTATGATTAATAGGAGGATTATAACATTAAATTAAATATATGAGTTATATAGAGATGTTACACCCCAACCTAGATTTATGGGTTACTCGTGGGTCAATCCGGTCCGACCCTAACGTTAGGTATGAAGTGCAATGGAACAACCTATATAATGTTGCTAATCCAGTTTAATGATAGTTACCATTTTCACTTGTTAGCATGCGATTCTAGTTTCAAGATAAACTATGTAAGAGATCCGTGGGGAGCAACCCAAGTCCAAGTAAATAGAGCTACTAACGTAAACATAAATAAAATATACTTACCTGTATAACGCCCTCAAAATACTAAACTGCTCCCAACCTATCGCAACAAGCGAGAGTGTGAGCTTATGCCCAGTGAGATTTATACAAGCAGTATAGAAACGAACAACAGAAAGTAATACTCACACGCTACAATCATATGTATGTGAACATATGTATATATCTACATACGTATACCTTTGAAAAATACATATTCCAATGCATTAACCGTTTTACTTCTGAAAACCTTATTTGTCCAAATTAATTTACCTTAATCTTATTAAAGACTTTCTTCATTCATACTTATCATTCTCATTTTATTTAACACACCTGGTTCAACACATGAAACCATTACACTTGATTTATTCGAACCCATTCCTTTACTGGAATGTAACCTTTTTATTTATTTCAATACACTTAGTATTCTTATTGAAAATCACAATATTGACACACGCATTCACCGTGTTATAAAATACTTATTAAATCTTTGGTAATCCTTTACAACAAATTCTTATATTAAATATGAGTTTAACTATTTAGGTTGCTTAGCCACTCATTCATTCTCTTCCTTTAACACTTTTTTCATTCCTTTATGGACCTTAATAGATTTACGTACTTGTCCATTTTACCATTATCAAAATATTTATTATATTCATTCAAGTTAGGTTGTATTAACACATTTTATCATACAATCCATTTCTTGACATGTTCCATGTTTCTTTTATCTTTTTTGGGAATCTTCCTATACCGCATACTTCCATGGGCTCCACATTGCCAACTATGCTCAACATATGCTCGGCCTAGTAATTTAGGACTTTTCACCCAAGGGCTCCTAGCCCTTCTTGCTTTATCGCGGTATCATCCAAGTTCCTTTTAATGTGTTTTAATATTTACAAATGTCCACATTATTACACTTATCCTTTTATCCGGTCGAAGCCAAAATTCGAGAATTTGCCATCCTAATTTGTTTTATACTTTGAAAATTTTCCAATTAATGTCCTTTATACTTTAATCTTGATTTTTATTCCAAAAATCATATTCCTTTAGGACCACTTTGTGTAACACCCATTCTAACATTTTTATTTCAAAAAAATATTTTACTTTAAGTAAAATTACCATTTTAACCAATTGTTTCCAAGATCACCTTTTACTCCATTTTCACAAGTGTTAATTTCACAAAAAACACTATTAAACAATACATACCAACTTCTTAAGTGGTTTAACCCTTTAACACCTCTTTACACTTGGAGTAGTCTTTTACTTGATTGGAAACACGTTTACACCTTTAGTTCCTTTTTAATCCCATAAGTGTTAATATTTCACAACATTAGTAAGTTACACTCACCAACCACTTCTTGTTTACCCATTAACACTTAATTAATACTTTTTATCATCATTTTCCAAGAACACATTTCTTTACTTCTCCATTCAAGAAAAACATTCACACTTAAGACTACTTTTATAAGAAAATTATTATTATTTTTTATTTAACATGTAGTCCTTTAACTCATACACATGTTGCCTTTTAGCGCCAATTGTACATACTTTGATGACTAACTTTTCAATTATTCCTATTTTATGTGTGAACTCAAAAAACCCATCTCTAAACTTGTTTATACATTTAATATCAAAATACTACAAGTTTATATGCATGAGAAGATGGATTTTAATCTCAAAATCTTACTATATAGTTTGAACATATTTATTTTAATGGAAAATCATTACATTTGCAAAAATACATTTTTAAGGCACAGAGGACATTTTTATTCCTTCAATCTCAACAAATGTCCATTTTTCATAAAATCACCATTTTTGCAAGAAACATTAATTCAACAATGTTTATCCAAATATGACATTATCTTTAAACATTTATTTCATAAAATGTTTAACACCAATATTGCTAGAAATGCCCATTTCATAAAAATACCATCTTTCAATATTACAAAATCTTAAAATATTTACTTATCATTTGATTTCAACAAATTGTCATTTTCCAACAAAATCACACTATTTGCAAACATTTTACTTTATAAAATATTTTTTATCAAGATTACTAGAAAACACACCATTTTCATAAAACATCAACCTTCATTATTTCAAAACCTTGAAATAATTGTCCATTCTTTATTTTTTAACAGAATAGCATTTTTCCAATATTTTTATTCCATAAAAATATTTATTGTCTTCTTACACAACAAATATACCAATAAACTAAATACACCCTACTCAAATAGTCTAAATATAAGACTACAATGTAAAAATAATAATCTTACATTAAGAGTAAGGTTACCCACCTCTAATGGCTCTAATGGTGGTGTTGGTGTAGGAAGAGAAACCCCCACCTTCGAAGGTTACCTCAAGGGGTTACCAAATGCTTCCTCCTAAGCTCCAAGCTAAGACCCGCTTCATTTTCTCCAAGAAAACGCCCAAATATAACTCCCAAATTTCGTAGCTCTTCCTTATACATGGTGGAAATGGGTGTTTTTGGTTCAATGTGGAGAAAGAAATCTTGAAAGCGATGGTTTATAGTGGAGAATTGGTGGTTTGGTGGTGGGTGGTGGTGGAAGACCATCCACCCATATCTATTTCTCTCACCCTCTCTCTCATTCTTCCATCTTCTCCCAACAATAATAAACCCAAATAACCCCCAAATAACCATTATAAAACACCCCTTAAGTCCAAAAATTCGGTTTTACCCATGTAGAACTGATTTGGGCTCGACAACACACCAAATCCACGCTCCAAATTGTGACAGCGCATAGGGGTAGTCTGATCTAAAAACTCGACCAAGGTCGTTCGAACGACTTAATATAGGTCATTCGAACATCTCATGCTACGTCGTTCGAAATGTGCTTCTAACGACCCTTCTAATGACCTGCTACTATAAACCGGTAGCATGTCGTTAGAAGCCGTGCTTCTAATGACCCTTCCAACGACCTGTGTGTTGTCATTCGAACGACATCCCTTGTCGTTTGAATGACCTTATTACTTTTCTTTTTATTTTTCTCCAACTTTTCACCTATAATTCCTCTATATTTATCCCCTCCTCAATTATAACCAATATCTAATTTAATTAATTTGTAGGGGAGGGATATTACAAACTTCCCTCTTTGGGGAATTTCGTCCCCAAAATTCTTGTTCAATTAATCCTCAAATTCACGGGGTCCACTAACTTCCATCCTAAGTCCTAGGAATCCTCCAAGATAATTCATCGCGTTCCTTAGCATTAAAGTCGCCAAATGTTTATCATGCAACATGCTCTAATGCTCACAATTTTGTCAAACGTAATACTATATAATTGACTCAGACTCTTCACTCGCCTTGTGACCAAGTCCAAACCATTCATAACACTACCTATGCTAGTACCTAAGGCATACCGACGCCTCTATGGAGAACCCTTTCTAGTGACCAAACTCACTTAAAGCAACTCATGATACGATAAACTGTCATATATATATATATATCACAATATCAATTTCTAGTTTAGGACCGCGCATCATGTGTTCCACAAATTCCAAGTTATCCTAACTGTATGACTCACATAAATTTGTCGATAATCATACCATATCATTCTCTCTCTTCAAAGAGGAATAAATTCATCAAATCGTTATTGTACGCTGTGTTTACACCTTCCATTACGTCACTTTGATGGACCT
The DNA here is from genome assembly GCA_949130495.1 of Sambucus nigra. Taxonomy (NCBI): domain Eukaryota; kingdom Viridiplantae; phylum Streptophyta; class Magnoliopsida; order Dipsacales; family Adoxaceae; genus Sambucus; species Sambucus nigra. Next base: position 521,807,072 of record OX422212.1, read on the forward strand.
AACTTTACCTTCTCATCCTCGAGTACTCACTTCTGTATAACTTCAATCCACTCACTGTAGTAAAGAAATATCGTATGCTAAGTTTTCCTTGATTTTCGACACTATACCGTGTCCTCAAGCCATTATCCCGCTCATCACAATGCGAGCCACTGACTGCTGAGCTGACTAGTTTAGAGTCCACTAGCTGAAGGGAGATTGATACTACGAACAAACTGAATAACCGAAAGCATAGCCATATGTACACAAATTTTTTTGCAATAGTGAGAGTTGCATTGACTAAACTCAATCCATCGCGCTTTCCCGGGCTCAACCGCGTCGTACCATGACATGGCACCAATCTGAGTCACCACGTTAGTGAGAATACCCATTTTTAATTACCGAAATCAAAAGCAACACACTTGAGTCAGAGGGACACGCAACTGTCCCATGGAATTTTGCCCATAGGCAGCCGATTCTGACTTATGAAAAGGAACCTACACCGTATACTTGTATTTATACCACTCATTCACAAGACTCTCATCGGTTACTATTATCGGTCATGTAACCTAACTGGGTCACTATCCATGACAAATTTAATCTCAAATATATATTATTATAATGCGATCGCAATTTACGAATCAGTAGTCCTTGAGGAGTTAATGCCCGACTTCCCTCTTTGGGAGCAAGGCACTACCTTTCTCACCCTTGGCGTAAACGAATCATTCTCATTTTGGGGTACCTCACACCTAGTCTATATAGACCTTATCCAAGAACATGTGACGACACCACCAACCTATTACACCCAGGTCATTTTCTGCTATAACATATCGTGATCGAATCCGCAATCTCGCAGACATTACTTGGCTCATGCAAAGCACTAACCTAATTGTATCCTTTTTTACCACGTGAGATTGCCACCGAATCACCTTCAGTTTTCACCCAGACAATATATATATATGACCGATACACCCATCTTCATTGTCACCCTAAGGTTAACTAATATTATACTGGGTCGCATTGCCTAACCCGTGCTAGCTTGGCAAGATGCACTAATAACTAATCCTTGCATCGCTAAGGCTACTCTAGCATAGGCCGTTGACATCTCGATGTAACAATCATGTTTGATGCTACCCACCTTAGTTTCCATTTTCAAGTCTCCACATGGCGTCATCACTCTAATTCTCGAATACGTTTCTTAGTACATCCTGAAACCGATTATTACCACACCCATACTAGTCATTCCATGACATCCGAGCATTACTCTAAAAGGATACAACTATTACCCTATACGACCGTTAATTTGGTATCATCACCTAACCCTCAACTCGATCATTACTAGAATGCTATTACCTTTTCTTATAAGACATAATTGGCCTCCTAAGAACACCAAGAAGATTTCATGTGCAAGCCCCAAATTTGACGAGATTTCGTCGTCTACATCTTTATCATCTTAGATGCACTCTTCAAACCTTTCGATACCCACATCAACATTGCTTGGTGCTGGAAAAGACACTAGTCCATGAGCTTCTATCCATAGTGCACCTTAATCCTTGAACACCTCAAGACCTCACAAAATTCGATATTTATCCTCAATGATGCCACACATAATTTTTCCTACGAGAACCTCGACGTGCATATGAACTACTCGCGCACTAGGATTTCCTCGTACCTAGCCATTACCTCGACATCTAAAACGAGTTCCAACACTTAGATAATAATCTCACCTATCTGCCAAACGGCTGTGACTACAAGTCACGTATAAGTTATAATTAGTTCTACTACGGGTCATGGAAGGATACATGATGTCACCTGTAGCCTATAAACCTCCAGGTCTGCCTGACCCAATCCTCAATCACAAATCATTTGTGCCTAGTTGAGACACCCTAACCATCAACCTCTACCATCGACTATATGAAAATCGTGCTACTTGCCCAATGGGCAACATTTCATTCTATCGACATCTCACATGATTCTATGCCAATAAATTCTAACGTAAGCACCTCACACTAATAACTACGGTGTCACCACTACAGGCTTGCATGGATACCCATAAATTATTACAATTCTAATTAGAAACACGGAAGATATTAATAACCATCATTATAATTATGTGCCACTTGACACTAATCTAACTTATCGTACTAACCTCTTAGACTTTATCGTCGAGTACATGAACTAAACCGTCATCAAACTACCATGACCGACTCAAACCACAACAATGTCAAAAGATCCCATACCAACCTCACCACATCACACCCGAAAGGAACCTTGAACGTAGAAATCGGATACCATTTGTAACTCCCCAACCCAGATTTATGGGTTACCCATGGGTCAACCCGATCCAACCCGAGCATTAGGTATGAAGTTCAATGGAACAACCTATATAATGTTGCTACTCTAGGTTTATTTTAGTTAACATTTTCATTTGTTAGCATGTGATTCCCGTTTCAAGATAAAGTACACGAGGGACTCGTGAGGAGCACCCCAAGTCCAAGTAAACCAAGCTACTAACATAAATAAAATATACTTACCTGTATAATTCCCTTAAAATACTAAACTGCTCCCAACCTACTGTAACAAGCGAGGGTGCGAGCTTATGCCCAGTGAGATTTATACAATCAATATAGAAACGAATGACAGAAAAGAATACTCACATACTATAATCACATGCATATGAAAATATGTATATATTTACATACGTATATCTTTGAAAAATACAGATTCCAATGCATTAATCGTTTTACTTCTGAAATTCTTATTTGTCAAAATTAATTTACCTTAATCTTATTAAAGGCTTTCTTTATTCATACTTAACATTCTCACTTTATTTAACACACTCTGTTCAACACATGAAACCATTACACTTGATTTATTCGAACCCATTCATTTACTAGAATATAACCTTTTCATTCATTTCAATACACTTTAGTATTTTTATTGAAAATTGCCATTTGAACACACGCATTCACCGTGTTAGAAAATAATTATTTAATCTTTGTAAATCTTTTACAACATATTTTTATGTTAAATATGGGTTTAAAAATTTATGTTGCTTGGCCACCCATTCATTCTCTTACTTTAACCCTTTTTCATTCCTTTATGAACATTAAAAGATTTACGCATTTACTTGTCCACTTTACTATTATCGAAACATTTATTATATTCATTCAAGTTAGATTGTATTAAAATATTTTATCACACAAACCATTTCTTGGCACATTCCATGTTTTCTTTATCTTTTTTCGAAATCTTCCTATACCGTATACTTCCACGGGCTCCACAGCGCCGGCTATGCGCACCATATGCTCTGGCTAGCGATTTAGGGCATTTCATCCAAGGGCACCAGACCCTTCTTGCTTTATCTCGGTGTCATTCGAGTTTCTTTTAATGTGTTTTAACATTTACAAATGTCCACGTTATTACAGTTGTCCTTTTATCCGACCGAGGTCAAAATTCGGGACTTTACCGCCCCAATTTATGTTACACTTTGAAAATTTACCATTTCATGTTCTTTATACTTTACCCTTGATTTTTATTCCAAAAATCACATTCCTTTAGGACCACTTTGTGTAACAGCCTTTCTAACATTTTTATTTCAAAAAAATATTCCACTTTAAGTAAAATTACCATTTTGACCAGGTGTTTCCAAGATCACCTTTTACTCCATTTTCACAAGTGTTAATTTCACCAAAAACACTATTAAACTATTCATACCAACTTCTTAAGTGTTTTAACCCTTTAACACCTCTTTACACTTGGAGTAGTCTTTTACTTGATTGCAAACACTTTTACACCTTTAGTTCCTTTTTAATCCCATAAGTGTTAATATTTCACAACATTAGTAAGTTACACTCACTAACCACTTCTTGTTTACCCATTAACACTTAATTAATACGTTTTATCATCATTTTCCAAGCACAAATTTCTTTACTTCTTCATTCAAGATATGCATTCACACTTAAGGCTACTTTTATAAGAAAATTGTCATTTCTTTTATTTAACATTAGTCCTTTAACTTCATACACATGTTGCATTTAGTCCCAATTATTCATACTTTGATGACTAACTTTTCAATTTTTCTTATTTTATGTGTAAACTTAACAAAACCTTCTCTAAACTTGTTTATACATTTAATATCAAAATACTACATTTAATATCAAAATCCTACTATATAGTTTAAACATATTTATCATCATGGAAAATCATTACACAAGCAAAAATACATTTTAAGTCACAAAGTACATTTTTATTCCTTCAATCTCAACAAATGTTCATTTTTCATAAAAACATTATTTTTGCAAGAAACATGAATTCACCAATGTTTATCCAAATATGACATTATCTTTAAACATTTTATTTCGTAAAATGTTTAACCCCAATATTGCTAGAAATGCCCATTCCATAAAAATACCATCTTTCAATATTCCAAAACCTTGAAATATTTACTTATCCTTTGATTTCAATAAAATATCATTTTCCAACAAAATCACACTATTTGAAAACATTTTACTTCATAAAATATTTTTCATCAGGATTGCTAGAAAACACACCATTTTCATTAAACATCAACTTTCATTATTTCAAAACCTTGAAATAATTATCCATTCTTTATTTTTTAACAACATAACCTTTTTCCAATATTTTTATTCCATAAAAATATTTATTGTCTTCTTACATAATAAATATATCATTAAACTATATACACCTTACTGAAATAGTATAAATATAAGACTACAATGTAAAAATAATATTCTTATAGTAAGAGTAAGGTTACCCACCTCTAATGGCTCTAATGGTGGTGTTGGTGTAGGAGGGGAAACCCCCACCTTCGAAGGTTGCCTCAAGGGGTTACCAAATGCTTCCTCCTAAGCTCTAAGCTAAGACCCATTTCATTTTCTCCAAGAATACCCCCAAATATAACTCCCAAATTTCGTAGCTCTTCCTTGTTCATGGTGAAAATTGGTGTTTTTGGTTCAATGTGGAGAAAGAAATATTGAAAGTGGTGGTTTATGGTGGAGGAGTGGTGGTTTGGTGGTGGGGGGTGGTGGAAGATCACCCACCCCTCTTTATCTCTCTCACCCTCTCTCTCATTATTCCATCTTATCCCAAAAATAATAAACCCAATTAACCCCCCCAAACAACCCTTATAAAACCCCCCTTAAGTCCAAAAATTTTGTTTTACCCTTATAGAACTGATCTGGATCGACAACACATCAAATCCAAGCTCCAATTATAACAACGCACAGGGGAAGTCTGATCTAAAAACTCGACCAATGTCGTTCGAATGACTTAACATAGGTCGTTCGAACAACTCAAGACACATCGTTTTAAATGTGCTTGTAGTGATCCTTATAACGACCTACTACTGTAAACCAGTAACATGTCGTTAGAAGCCTTCCTTCTAATGACCCTTCCAACGACCCGTGTACTGTTGTTCGAACGACATTCCTTGTCATTTGAACGACCCTATTTCTTTTCTTTTTATTTTTTCTCCAATTTTCACCTATATTTCCTCCATATTTATAATTAACCCCTCCTCAATTATAACCAATATCTAATTTAATTAATTTACCCGTGCAGGATATTACAAGTGATTGCTCGTGTTAATAATTAGACACCTTGGGACGTTGGGATTTTAGGAGTAGTATTACTTTAACCCTTGTTTAGTAGGTTCCTTGCTAGGTATGGTACTAGTAGATAGACTTTATTATTGTTGGCGCTTTCTAGATATGGGACTGATTAATATGCACTTGTACGGTTGGGCATTTTCTTGAGTGGGTCTAAGTAGTGCGCCATTACGTTATTACTTTAGCCTAGATGTGAGACTAGTTGATAATTTTGGTTAGGTATTCTTCCTAGGTGATAGAATCGATACGTATGATTTGGTGATCTATAGGTATGGTAATAAGGATGGTTTTAGTTATGATGCCCGATTTATGGACGGGGATAGTTAGAAATTATGCAACCTTAATAAAGAACTATTAATTAATGCTTAGGATAATAAACGAGTATTAAAATGGATTGACGCCACCAATATGTGCAGGAGTAATGAAAATGGGTCGGATGGCTATAGTGATGTGGGTGTGTGTTTGTGTCACCGATAAGTGCAGGGCTAATGAAATTGGGTTATCTATACTGATGGGTGGGGGTATGATGTGTTAAAATTTTTAGGGCATTCAATTTGTACAGGAACAATGAAATGGTTGGCTGACTATAGTGGTCTCACATCAACAACTTAATTAAATAATGAAATTAAGTTAAACTAAATAATTAAGATCTAATTAAATATTAAAATAAACATAATTGGACTTGGGTAGTGGGGTAGATTAGTTTATGTGGGTAATTAATATTTATTTACTTTAAATGCATCTTATTATATTGATTCTTTATTTAAAATATTTTATTGTGATATTTATCTCTTATAATGCTTGTGACGGAATTTATGGATCCTATTTGGGAAGAGTGGCTTGTATTCTTGCGGTGGGATTTGAACTGTCGCTATTGATTAACATTTTAGGTTAGGTTACTGGGTAGTTGCATAGTATTTGGAAATCTATGGGTTTGGATTTGGAGTTACTTTATCGCATTAGTAGTTTAGTTTTCCTTTATAATGATGCTTATTATGAGACAATTATTTATGAATTTTCACGGGTCATTCGATACCACAGTTGTTTATTATTTTCACTTGGAGATTTTGTCGTTGAATTATTTCTATCTGAACATTATTACTTTGGAGTTTGAGATTTTTTATTTGAGTTAGCATGGTGATAGATTTTAATTCTGGTAGCTGTTTTACACTCATTGGATTATCTCGATTTATATCTTGTGATTTTTTTTTAATATATCATATTTTTGTCATATGTTCAGAATGATATCGTCCCATGGGGCCATTTGGGGTAGGGACAGAGGCAATGACAATAGGGTGAGCGAGCTCCAGCTAGGCATTTTGGACCTTTCAACGGCGTGCGATTCCTTTGTGGAGAGATAAGACATCGATCTTGTAAGTGTCCTAAAGCCCAGGGCAAGGACTTATAGTTACGGGAGCATAGGTAGTGCAAGGAGCACCAGGGACAGTTGCTCCATGACTGGTTATGCTGAGAGTTTATGTATTACCTGTTTTGGGATCTCAGGTGGGGTAAGATAAGCATGAGCCAAATCGTGGCTAGTAGGATAGCATGGTACGTCGTTTGATAAGAACCCAAAAGTGTATAATTTATTCCCTGAATAGATGTATTTTAGTCACTCGTTTTAATTAAAAATTGCCTTATCTCGTATTTTATTATGTTTCAGGTCAATCATCAGTCGCAACATCAAATAATTCTAAAGCAAGTCAATTGCGACACAAAAGTGGTCAAAAGCATACATTGGGAAGTTCTATTTGATCTTGCCGAGATCAGTTTCGATGCCCCGAACCCTGTTCCCGAACCAAATCTAAGCCTAAATCGAGCCCAGTCCATCACCCGAGTCTGTGTGTATTGATTTTGTACCTTTATTATTTTTCTAGATTTTTATTTTGAGTCCTTTTATTTTTCGGATTTATTTAGGTTTTATTTTCTATTTTTCTATTTCTTTTTAATTAGTGTGATTTTATTTTATTTTGATTTTTATTAGTTTTTAGTTTTTAGTCTTCTTTTATTAGGATTAGTTTTTTTAGGAATTCATATATTTTTTAGTTTTATTACATTTTATATTTTCTTTTTAGGATTTTCGTTTTAGTTTTAATAGAGTTTTATTTTTATTTGAGTATTTAATTTATTTTTTAGAGTAGGATTTTATTTTTTTATATTTTTATTTTTATCAGTTTTTTTTAATGTGTTTTATTTTTAAGGTTCAAATTAAACATACTCACACCTGAATTTCCTACACCACAAATACACCTAACTAACCTCCCTCACCCTCACCCTACCACACACAACCCCACACCCCATCATCTTCCCTATCAACACTCACACACTCTCTCTCAACCTCCATTAACAAACCAACATACCTCCAACCACTAACTTTAAACCACCATTTCAACAATACCCATCTCCTCTCACACCACTAACTAACACAAAACCCCATACCCATTTTCTGTTGAATCTCCAACTCCGGCTGACCCACCTCGCCATAGATAATCCATGGATCTCCACCCACCTTCGGCTTCGACAACCCGAAGCCGAACCAAACCAACTTAACTGAACTCGCCAAACTCGGGTTGGTCGTCTCCCTCCTGCCGGCGACACCAAAACCCACATCCAAAAACCCGTGAACCTCCGACCATGTTCGACCCGGTTAAAACCAACCCGAGACCGCCAAAAATCGGCCCCAATTTCAACCTTATCCCCAACTCCATATAACTCATTTGAGCTTCCATGATTTCTCCACCTGTTAAAACCAAAACAAACCAATTTTGCCATTAACCAATTATCCTTAACTAAGCCGAATCTTCAAATCCCAACAAAATCTCCACATCCAAAAAAAAGCATCGTGGGCTATAAAAAGAGAAGAGGAGCAGTTCTTAAGGAGGTGATATCAGAATAAAAAATGCACAGAACACATACGAGAGAGACAGAAAATAGGGAGAGTGTGTATATTATGTATATAGTAGGTATATAAAAAAATTCAAGAAAAATAGTTTAGTTTAGAATAATTTTTTAGGTTTGTTATTTTAGTCTTCTTGGTGTAATCAAGTGTTGGATTTGTGAAGACATTGGGACACACACGCATGAACACAATTCAAGGAATTAATTCGAAAGGAGACTCTGTGTATTATATTTCTTGATCTTCTTTATTTTAATTTATTGTTCCATGTCTGTGATTGTGCTTAATTGTTTAAATATGTTTCGGTAATCACCTTATTCAAGGGTGGGATGCACTGTTTATGATGTTGGTTTAATTAATCAATTTCATTGATTGTCATATTTCTAAAAAAATTAATTTTAACTGTCACCAATTAATTTGTGTAATGAGAGTTAGAAAATTAATTGTACAAATTAATGTTTAAATTTAGGAATCGAACTAGAGATAGGGTTTTTTCATAATTTGAATATTAATTCTGTGTTGAAATTTGAGGATTAATATTATTTTTATTAAATTGATCCTAGCGGGTAATTTTCTTGAAAATAGTATAGTTATTAATTTTTCATGGTGTGACGTCTTTAAATTAGTTTTCTGAAAAAGATATTATAAAACTTATAATTGTAACGAGAGTTAGATTATCGATTCTATATTATCTTGAAATATTTCAAGGTAATAAATTGAGAAATTAAATAATTGATAATGTAGTGTTATCCCATCTCTTGACATTCTCACATTTTTCACACTCGATTGCACATTATTTTTCTTATTTAGTCATTTCATAATTTTTAGCATTTAGTAGTTATTTTTTCCCTTGAAATTATTATTTTTAAATAAAATAAAAATTAAAAATAAATATTTTGATAATAAAATTGGAATTGCAAGTGTTCACGTCAATTGTTTCGCCTTGAAAGTTGGATTGACACCCGTACTTACTGCAATACGAGTTCTTTTAGACAAGTTTTGTAGGTACTCAAGGAAATTTTGAGATTGGCTTTTGAAGACAACGATATACCCAAAAAAGCTTTTTATCAAATTGAGTCGTTGTCGCTTTCTTGATGTGGAGAGAAATTGAAGACTTGTAATTTTTTTTTTGTTGTTGTAATTATTATTTCTTCTCCCTCCTCCTTAGACTGATTGTATAGGATTTTTAAAGCTTTGTATTTATTTGGGTGCATTTTTGACACTGTATAATTTTTGTAATAATTATTCCATAAAAAAAAAAAAGCAAAAAGGGAAACCGGGCAAGGTGGAGAGAGGGCGTCCAAAGGCGAGAATTTTTTAAGCCTCTCTACTTTGGGTCGGTAGGACTCCTTGGGACGACTGAGATATGCAAGATCTCCTCATGGTCCACTCAACTCGGTCTTCACTCCACGTGTGTAAAAGCCGTGTGATGTAAATTTTTTATCCCTCGCGAATCTCCTGCAAGCAAGTTCATTTTTTGTGTGCTTATTTTCTCCTGTTTGCTTTTAATTTGTGTATTGCACTTCTATTGAATGGTTTGATGAATTAATTTACCTAAGACCTGGACACAATCATTAAAACGAGAAGGGATTTCATCACCCGACTCATTCGCTTATCCATTGTGTGCTTCCCTAGCTGTCACTAAATTTAAAATCAATCAACTAGCTAGCCCCATAGTAACACATTTTTGAAACAGGCGATCACAAAGATAAAATCGGTGATTTTTGTCGTCCGCAGACTTAATTAAAATTTGACTACCCTTTTCACTAATTTTGAAGATAATAATTGGCTACATGCTCGTTAGAATTGTTTTCTACACTCGTATGTGTCCAATTCAATTATTTAGGTAGTCGGTTTTAATTAGTTCATTAAAATCAAGAGTCCATTTTCTCCCCTTTTTCGACAAATCGAAAAAATATTTTCCTTTTTTTAAAAATATTTTCAAAAATCCAAAAAGATTTTTTTTTTCCATATTTAAAATGCCAAAAAGATTTTCCTTTTCTTATTTTCAAAAATCACAAAAAGATTTTCTTTTCTTTAGAAAAATATTTGAAAACCCAAAAATATTCCTCTTTTCATGGCCGAAGCACGTCCTTTACGGGAATACTTTGGGCATTTCCCATTCTCTCGAAGTTTATATGATGTTAAGACCAAATCGAACTTCCATTGATTAATTCATGGCTTTAACTCTCAAACTCCCACCGTTGATACTCGTTTGTTGTCTATGCCCACATCTCCTATTCTACCACCTCCGGTGATGAGTGTCAACCCATCCCATACTTCACCATGCACACACTGTTTTCTTTTCGATCACTTGTCCCATGAGTGTCCATTTATTTTCTCTTAACTTGATCCCACCATGGCACATGTGTATCCCTATGACACTCTTTTGGACCCACCCTCGGCATATTCTAACGACATATCCCTTTCCGAGGGGTATGAGTACCCCAACTATTCATGGCAGCCTGATCACCCTTCCATGCAATATGAATCACAACACCATGTTGTGGATTCTTACGGTGTCCAACAGTTGTCATCACCAACTCGTGCACCTCATACCTATCACTCCCCTTATTATGCTCCTCATACTAATCAACCTTTTATCTCTCACAGAGATGCTTCTCCCGTGAATGATGCACTTGACCCCGTTTCACCACTTTATATGAGTATTCTTCTCCTCCCAAAGTCTATAGTGAGTTGTGTCCACCTCAACCACCACCGCCACGTGCCGACATCTCCCCACCACCTTGCACATCCGCTCTCGAGAGCCTTTTACAAAAGTTCGCGCACACTCTTCAATCTCAAAATGAAGCCCTTCAACGACTTGAACAAATGTTTACTGCATTTGAGTGTGCGGACGAGTCAAATTTCACCTCAAGTCAACCCATTGTTTCACCCGTATGGGATGATGATGTGTCATCTTGTGCCACTAATTTTGAGTATGACCAACCCTATCTTCCTAAGAATCTCGACGTTAAGATCACCCAGTGGTCCGATACCCAAGTTGACAAAAGTGTTGACATTTCCATTTACTGTGAGACTGATCCCACACCGCCCTATCCCCTCGAACTCACCATTGAGGTTTGTCTTTCCCCTTCCACGACTTCCCTATTTATGCCCGAGTCTACACCTTTTGATACTTCCTTGTATGTTCTCGAGGAACCATTTATTTATAGGTTAGCTCCGGCTGCGATTGCTTCCCACTATCCTGAGATTGAGTCCAAGATGGTGTCTACCTCTCTGGAAATGGATCCTATCCCACCATGTTCGGCTCCTGTTGAGTCAGCTATTACTGTTGATTCGTGTATCTCAGATTTAGATGCATCGTTATATTTTTCCACCTCTTCTGATGGTGACTTTCGGGTGGATAAGTTGATCATTTCCTCGTTCACTTTCACACCTCCTCCTTCGTGTGCCCTTAAGGATCACACTGAGCCTCATGAGGAGTGTGTATTCCCTACTCTCGAGTTAGATCATCTAACCCTACCCCTTATCCCACCCGATCCACCAACTATCCATAACACACCACCACTTGATTCAAACCTTGCTATTATACTTTCCCCGTTCACATCTAAGAATTTAGGTCCTCACCTACACCCACCCTCGACCCTAGTGCTCCGCGATCCCATTTGTGAACTTTTCATCGACCCCACCATCCGTGTGAGCATTCATGCTACTCTCCCCATCCGTGACACCGAGATTATTGCTCTATGCACACTACTTCCTTTGGTGTTGATTTTTTCCATTTAGATCTCCCTGGCGTGTCACGACGCGACCACTATCATCGTCCATTTATAGAATAGTCGTACCCTTTCTATGAGTCCCACACCTTCACTATTTTCACATCAATTTACTTCCCCATACAATTCGAGCATCATGCTTATAGGGCCTTATTACCCTCACCTTTACGCTCAATAAGGCCCGTGACCGGTGCATGTTCACCCTCCCCCTAGTCTATCTTCGCCTTACCCTGATATCCACCCACCCATGGTCCACCGATGCTTTGCATCGTGTGATGAACTTTGCCATACAAATGCATTGACCTGTTTTTTCCTTTATCCAGTAAGACTGACGCTTCAGTCTTGTTTGGGGGTGAATTTCATCACCCGATTTTTCTGCCACCCCGCACTTTCCTAGCTATTATCTTTAGGGTTAGATCAGTTCGGTCAGGCTGAAGACGTTAAACTTAGCGCTATCGGGAGGCAACCCGTCGTTCATTTTTTCTGAGTATGAGTCATATCTTGTTTGGGGGTGGTGTTTCACATCACCATATGATTTTCACATGCTTTATAGACTTGTACTTATTTGTGTCGCATCTGTTCTTCAGGTCTCACCTCTGCTCCATCACGGAGTACATTTTCATTAGCGGTTCACTATGGTATTATCTTTCCTCCCTTGTGCTTTTTATTTATATATAGTTTTAAACATCGAGGATGATGTTCTCTTTTGTTTGGGGGTGGAAAATTTATCAAAATCGTACCTCTTTTGAAACAATTTCAGAAACAAATGCTTTGAAACTTTTTGTGCAGTTAAAATAAATTTTTAGGACATAAATTGTCTATCATCCCTGTTTTAGAAATCTCGAAATACCCGTGTTTGACCCTAAAAATTACGCTTTTTACAAATAAATTAATTAATACCTCTTAAAGCGTACTTGCACTATGAATTTCTAAACTTGACAAAATTTTCACTATCACGTTAACAATAAAAAGTTGAAGAGTAACTATATTCTCAATAGAGCCTTAAAAGATCACTAGTGGTGACTTAAACCCGTGAGATTTGAGTTTTTCACCTTTTTGAGGGTTTTTACGTATCTCCGAGTCACAAGTTGATTCGATTTTATTTGGATACCGCACTTAGTCATTGCGTGGTCTCATTTTTTTTTAAATTTGGCTTAATGACTGAGAATGACATCATTTTCGAGTTGTAAAAAACATGTGTCATGTAGTTTGTCCCGAACACTAAATCATTTATGACCATACACTTACCATTTTCTCACATTACCATTCATCACACCCATTATCCTTTTCCAGATACCATCCCCATATCATTTTCCTATCACTACCATCGTTTTTGAGAAAAAGAGTGTTTGAAATTGTCAATGTAAATTGTCTTCATTTTTGTTATGAAAAGAAAAATGCATCGCAATAAAAAAATAATAGGAAAAAGCACAAAAAAAGAAAGAAAGGAAAAAAATAGAAAAGAAGAAAAAGAAAGATGCGATCATAAGTTCAAAAGATGAAGACAATAGTGAGTCAAAGTGTGTCACACTCTTCTCAAAAATCCTACCAGCATCATTTTCATTTCACTTTCGCATTCTCCATTACATAAATCCCAATTTCATTTTTGGTAAAGTGCTCGGGCAAACGAGAAGTCTGTATGATGAATAACTCGACATTCTCAATATAGTGGTTAATATTCGTCCGTGGGATCAATTTTCTTTCATGTATTCGTCATTTTTTATAAAGTGTGCGAGACATTTGAGCTTTTTTATATTTACTCACCTCCTCACACACTAGAGAGATACACTTACCCAATTCTCAGGGAGTTCGATTCAGAGAGATATATCCAGTGAGAATTGAGGTCAAAGCGTCGATTCTTAAAAGGTGATCTTGAAATTACTCTAATGATACTTAAGATTGTTTCACTCTAATACATGTTGAGTTTTAAGAAGGATTACGCTTTTGGTATTAAGTAATTTTTATCTCTTATTTTGATAGTTGAGTACGGTGTTCCTTGATGTCCTTTTAAGTTGGGTTGTATAGCGTTTCATCGTTAAAATAAGAGGTTGCATTTAAATAAATTTTGAATTTTGTGGGTACATTTACTGCAAACCCTCACAAGACACCACTCGTCCTCTAGGGCAACCTATAGGTTTAAAGGCTTGTTGCACATGCTAAGTGCAATCGCCGGTGCCTGCGAAAGTGACACACTTTTGGTCACTTATCTTGATTTCTCTATATTTTTACTCGAGGACTAGCAATGTTCAGTTTGGGTGTGGTGTGATAAGCACCCTAAGGTGTATAATTTATTCCCCGAATAGATGTATTTTAGTCACTCGTTTTAATTGAAAATTGCCTTATGTCGTATTTTATTATGTTTCAGGTCAATCATCAGTCGCAACATTAAATAATGCTAAATCAAGTCAATTGTGACACAATAGCGGTCAAAAGCATACATCGAAGAAATTAAAGAGACCGTGAAGTCAGAAGTCCTATTTGAGCTTGCCGAGATCAGTTCCAATGCCTCAAACCCTGTTTTCGAACCAAATCTAAGCCTAAACCGAGCCCAGTCCATCACCCGAATCTGTGTGTATTGATTTTGTACCTTTATTATTTTTCTAGATTTTTATTTTGAGTCGTTTTATTTTTAGGATTTATTTTAGGTTTATTTGGGTTTTATTTTCTATTTTTCTATTTCTTTTTAATGAATGTGATTTTATTTTGATTTTGATTTTGATTTGTTTTTAGTGTTATTTTATTAGGATTAGGTTTTTTTAGGAATTCATTTATTTTTTAGTTTTATTAGATTTTATATTTTCTTTTTAGGATTTTAGTTTTAGTTTTAACAGAGTTTTATTTTTATTTTCATTTCGTTTTTGTTTCATTTTTTTTATTTGAGTATTTAATTTATTTTTAGAGTAGGATTTTATTTTTTTAGATTTTTAGTTTTATTAGTTTTATTTTTTTAGTGTGTTTTATTTTTAAGGTGCAAATTAAACACACTCACATCTTAATTTCCTACACTACAAACACACCTAACTAACCTCCCTCACCCTCACCCTAACTTTCTACACCCTACCACACACAACCCCACACCCCATCATCTTACCTGTCAACACTCACACACTCTCTCTATCAACCTCCATTGACAAACCAACATACCTCAAACCACCAACATTAAACCACCATTCCAACAATACCCATCTCCTCTTATACCATCAACTAACACAAAACCCCATACCCATTTTCTATCCAATCTACAACTCCGGCCGACCCACCTCACCGAAGCTAATCCACGGATCTCCACCCACCTCCGGCGTCGATAACCCGAAGCCGAACCGAACCCACTAAACTGAACTCGCCAAACCCGGACTGGTCGTCTCCCTCCTGCCGGCGACACCAAAACCCACCCGAGCCAATACCCACATCCAAAAACCCATGAACCTCCGACCATGTTTGATCCAGTTAAAACCAACCCGAAATCGCCAAAAACCGGACCTCATTTCAACCTTATCCCTAACTCCAGAAAACTCATTTGAGGTTCCACAATTTCTCCACCTGTTAAAACCAAAAACAAAACAAACCCATTTTTCCCTTAACCAATTATTCTTTACTAAGCCAAATCCTCAAATCCCAACAAAATCTCCACGTCCAAAAAAAAGCATCGGGGGCTATAAAAAGAGAAGAGGAGTAGTTCTTAAGGAGGTGATATCAGAATAAAAAAGGCACAGAACACAGACGAGAGAGACAGAAAATAAGGACAGTGTGTATATTATGTACATAGTAGGTACATAAAAAAATTCGAGAAAAATTCCAACAAAAAATTAGTTTAGTTTAGAATAAATATTTAGGTTTGTTTTTTTAATCTTCTTGGTGTAATCAAGTGTTGGATTTGTGAAGACATTGGGACACACGCGCATGAACGCAATTCAAGGAATCAATTCGAAAGGAGACTTTGTGTATTGTATTTCTTGATCTTCTTTTTTTTTTCAATTTAGTGTTTCATGTTTGTGATTGTGCTTAATTGTTTAAATATATTTGGCTAATCACCTTATTCAAGGGGTGGGATGCACTCTGTACGATGTTAGTTTAATTAATCAATTGCATTGATTGTCATATTTCTAGAAAAAATAATTTTAACTATCACCAATTAATTTATGTAACGAGAGTTAGTAAATTAATTGTACAAATTAATATTTAAATTTAGGAATCGAACTAGAGATAGATTTTTCCAAAATTTGAATATTAATTATGTGTTGAAATTTGAGGATTGATATTATTTTTATTAAATTGATCCTAGAGAGTAATTTTCTTGAAAATAGTATAGTTCTTAAGTTTTCATGCTGTGACATTTTTAAATTAGTTTTCTGAAAAAGATATTATTAAACTTATAATTGTAATGGGAGTTAGATTATCGATTTAATATTATCTCGAAATATTTTAAATTAATAAATTGAGAAATTAAAATAATTGATAATGCGGTGTAATCCCATCTCTTGACATTCTCACATTTTTCATACTCGATTGCAAATTATTTTTTCTTATTTAGTCATTTCATAATTTTTAGCATTTATTAGTTAATTTTTCCCTTGAAATTATTTGTTTTAAAAAATAAAATCAAAAATAAAAATAAATATTTTGATAATAAAATTGGAATTGCAAGTGTTCACGTCAATTGTTTCACCTTGAAAGTTGGATTGATACCCGTACTTACCGCAATACGAGTTGTTTTAAACAAGTTTTGTAAGTACTCAAGGAAAATTTTGAGATTGGCCTTTGAAGACAACAATGTACCCAAAAAAGCTTTGTATAATTGTTACTTTAACAGTTATGCTTTATATATATATATATATATATATATATACAGAAAGTCTCTTGTAAGGACTCCTTATGGTGCAGACCCGGTACGTAATTTTTTTTTTAAATAGTAAAAAAATGATTGTTTTTTTTATGAAATTTCTTGGATATGATCTCCAGGGTGAGAAGATCATATCAAAATTTTTTCATCAAAAAATTCAATAAAAAAACCATTGAGATGAGGTGATATGTAAAGACATGATATAAATTTGCATTTTCCACCGTTAAAATGTTGGGTCGATGTCAGCCGCTTTATTGATTGAATTTTTTGATGAAACTTCATGGATATGATCTTCTCACTATCGAGATTATATCTATGAAGTTTCATCAAAAAATTCAATCAAAAATTGGGTTAGATGATCGCCAACATTTCAACGGTCGAAAATGCATATTTATACCATTTTTTTTACATATCACCTCATCTCAACGATTTTTTTATTCAATTTTTTGATGAAAAACATTGGAGATGATGTTATCACTGTGGAGATTATATCCATGAAGTTTTATCCAAAAATTCAATTTTTTACTATTTTAAAAAAATGGTATGTACTGGGATCTGCACCATATGGAGTTCTTACAGGAGAGGCTCTCTCTCTCTCTCTCTCTCTCTCTCTCTCTCTCTATATATATATATATATATATATATATATATATATATATATCATGTGGTAGGTGTATGTAGGATTGGAAGTATGCGTGTCCAATCATGTCATTCTACGAGTAGACATATGTGAGCCCTATTTTATTAGTGCGAGTTTATGTTACGACGTTTACGCTTTGTCAAAGCAGACTGTAATACCCCTTATTATGGGTAATGTAATTAAATAAATTATGTGTATTAATTAATTAAAAATATTATATTTTGTGTAACATGAGTTAAATGAGAAAATATTTAATTTAAATAAATTTGGTAAATTTGGGTGAATTGAATGAATATTTTTCCCTTTATTTAATTATCGTGTAATTTGGGATTTTGGTAAAAAGTAATTAAAATGAGTATTGTAGTAGGACTGTGAATTAAATTAGAAAATTTTGATTTAATTGAATTTGTGGATTTTTTTTTTTTGTGTGTGTGTGGGGGGGGGGGGGGGGGGGGGGGATATTTAATTGAATATTTTGGGCTTTTATGAAATTATTGAGTAAAATAAGATTTTTGTAAAAATCATAGGAACATTTGAGTCATTTTGTTTTGACTTAAACTCCAAAGAAATAATTTTATTTGGGCTTAAACGGTTTAAGTCAAGAAATTTTAAATTTATTATTTTTTTTATACTTGGTTTGGTGAAAAAAAGAAAAAAAAAATGCTTTAGACTTTATTTTTATATTTGCCACAAATGGTTGCTGTATGTTTTTATGGTGTGAGACTTTTTCTAGCTTTCTCATTGAAGAGATATAAGAAGACCTATGCGATGATGAATTAGAAAAGAAAGAGAGAAATTGTTTGACGAGCCTTGTTTTTTTTTCTTTTTTTTTGGGAGTTCCTTTAGCGGATAGAAATTTGATGTCTTTGAGACATCAAACTATTTGATGTCTTGGATTCTGATTCGTCAATGCCACTGGCGTAAACCCATTTTGATAAATGATGTGAGTTCCCACCAATACTATTGACCAATCAGAATCCAAGACTTCAAATAGTTTGATGTCTCAAAGACATCAAACTTTTCTCCTCCTTTAGCCCCTTATATATTTCTCTTTCTTACCTTATTCATGAGCAAGGACATCTCGGGGAAAGTTAAGGCGCGTGTTTTTATTTTATTTTGTGTGCATGTGTGTGTGTACTTGGGTTATTTGGGACTCTTTTTCAAACCAATATGTGTTTCTTTTTAAAATGATAATTGGACTAAATTTTACACTCCTGTTATTTTATAAACATCTTTATAAAGCGAAAAACACCAGACCTAGTATTTTTAAGCCTAAACCTCCATTAAAATAAAACTTCAATCTTAATTTAGGAGGCTTAAACCTCTTTTTTTCAAGAAGGCATAAGAATGAAATTGTAACACCCCGTATTTTATGAGAATTTGGAAACTTACAAAATTGGTGATTTAGGAATGTATTTAATTTGGAGAAATCATTGAATCCGATGCTATAGATTTAATTAATCCAATTTAAGTTTAAATTTCACGTGTGCTGTATTTTGAGGTAGAAATAAGATGATTTTATAAAGTGACTCGGATGGTGATTTCACGATCACGGATGGTTCCGAAAGGCTCGAAATAGTCGAAAAAGTGTATACAGGCATATAGTTTGGGTCCCGGGGTGATTTTGGACCAACCCGACACTGTTTAAGGGGGTTTCGGTCATTCGGGAGTTTGGGGTATAGAGAACTTCGAAAATATTAAGTCTATATCTGCCATTATATAAAGGGAACTAGGGTTAACACAAAGCTAGAGGAAGAGAGGCCATAGGAGAGGAAGAGGAGGGGAGAACCAAGCTTCCTATACCGTTTTTCGCCCCAAACGCGATGGAATCGAGATCGGAGTGAGGGGAGAACCAATACATCATCATCCTAATGAATTTCAGACCAGCTATTGAGCGGTAAGTATTTAAATGGAAATATCTTTTAAGCATGTTATGACATCCATGTAGAATATGGGTGCATTTCATGTTTTTGGGAGAATAGATATGGCTTTGGGTGGGTTTAATTCATGAATTGAGATAAGAATTCATGTAGATATATTCCTTTATGTTTATGACATGAAACCAAAGGATTTGGGGTGATTAGAATGAATTAATCTGGATTCTTGATGAACAAACTTGAAGAATGCATAAACTAGGGTTTCAATGAGAGTTTTAAAGATAATCTTATCTTGATTTGAATTGCATATTAGAAAGGACGAATATCAGATAGGCGAACCGGTCCGATGCAGGGGCGAATAGGTCCAATGCCTAGAAAAATATACAAATTCCCTTTTTAGCCTAGAACTCTTAATTTATCGTCGAAACAACCACTAGGAAATTATTAAAAGGTAATGAGGTGTATATTGTATTGCAATAGACTATGATAGGGTTATGGGGATTAAGTCTTGTTGAGAGAATTATGACGATGACTAAATGGGATTAAACGATAATGTAATTAATTCACGAGAATGAGAATGTAATTATGAGAAAGTGTGAGCTTATGGTACGGACCAGTAGATTAAGGAAGGCTTACCTACTGAAATAATTCAAGGAGTAACTAGGTGCCTTAGAGTAGAGAATAATACTCCATTAAATGCGATAGTGAGAATAATCATAAATTGAATGTACGGTGAGTATTCAAGAGATAAATACTACGTATATATGATTATTATAGGTTGGGTGTATACCTATATAATATTATTATAATAGGTTGTGTGTGTACCTATACAAAATATACAAATGGATAGGTTGTGCATATGCCTAGTATGTGCTTGTGTGTATGTGAAAATATCTACACTACTTGCTATCACGGATGACCCGCGTAGTGGGTGATCCCACCTTGACGATTCAAGTGAGGTCTGGATTTGTGCCCTACAATATAGTGCTGTTAGTGGATAGCTATGTGAGATGAATAGTGAAGCCAGCAGGTCGTTTGGGTACGTTAGGTATGTGCGAACCCCAAAGACTTAGCACTATGTTCACCTCCAATATGTTTTGTTTTAATTGATGGTTCAAGGAGATATTACCGAACCCATAGTCATTGATTTAATACGAGAGGTACTTGGATTGATAGCAGAGTACGCGAATGTGCATCACGGCGGTTAGTCCGATGGATGCTATGTTATATATATATATATATATATACACACACACACTAGGGTATGCCCATGCCTGAAGGCACGTAGAAAAGTTTTAAAAGTATTAAATAATGTAAAATGCAAATAATAAATGTATTATATATTATATGTGTAAATTTTCAAAGTATTGAATCCTTTAAATTTAAGTCATAAAGTTTGCTTTACAACACAAATGTGTAGACAATTTAAAATTTTTGGGCAAAGGTGTTTTACATATCGTGTGAGAGCGGATGTACACAAACGTAAATTTAAGTAATAAAGTTTGGTACATGTCGTGTGATGGTGGATTCAGTGTCATTTGTGTGTGTGCATGTGTGTGGATTCAGTGTTGTTCGTTCATGCTATTTAGTGAAAGCATGGATGGGGATGTTTCCATTACCATCAAGAAAATATAAAATGGAAAGACTCAAATGAACTAAAATCTACATCCTAATAACATATAGGTCAACCCCCACCATTACTCTCAACTCAATCACCCCCCACTCAGCTCAAACAACCCCAATAATCACCGTAATGGGACTATAACAAATTACACGTGTAGTGTAATAAATAATACTACCTCTGAAAGTTCACAATAATACTACCACCAAACTAAAATAAGGAGATGAAGCCAAATTAATCTTGTACTCAATAACGAACTAAGTAGTTAATTAAAATTTAAATAATGGTGGCTCCATCTAACATTCTACCATATCCAAAAGACGAAACTGATGCATTGTAGTGTCCAAACACTATTTCACCCTCAAACCCATAAGACCTAAAAATCCAAAAGAAGTTGGAAGATATGGAACCCATAAGTTTCACTACAAACTCAGTGATCTTGCGACACGTCCAATAAAGTAGGTAGGTATATGTATTCTCGATATAACACAAAAACTAACAAAAAATTGAGAAAATATTCCATATAATACAAAGCTAATCACGTTGAAAAACTCTTTTTTTTGTCGAAGGATCTGGACATTGAGGGACTTCATATGCTTAAAAAAAGCTAATCAAGTTGGTTTATCAGAAACAGTCTACTTATGAAAAATATATCTAGTCTTCCAGAGACACTACGAATGGGGAAAGGCTTTGATTAATTTAAGAAAGTAGTCATGGGGCATCTTTCTACAGCCATCCTCTTTGTCAGTCATTCCATGTTTCTCCAATGATGCTTTGGCTGCTCATCTATCACAGCTCAAGATAGGATATAACATGATTGGGCATAACCTGCATGTTGCTGATTCTATTGGCACCATCATGACTAAGGAGGACAAGCATTTTCGCCAGGCCTTAAATGTCCCTTTATTAGCCGAGTTTACCCTTTACAGGGAGGATCAGGTATTAAAATTTTTCTTCTAAGTATTGTCTATTCTATTTAAAAGTTATTATTCATATGTCAAATCTTCTTCTACAAAATGTGGTGTCTCTTCACCGCCTAGTTAACTGGAACTTATAGAGGTTTCCCCTTATACAAAAGGGTAGGGATGCTGAGCAAAGTGATATCAATCTGAAGGCTGAGGTGGAGAGGTTGAAGGGGATCTGAAATATTGAGATAAACAGATCACTCAGATAAAGGAAGATCATAACAAGGCTCTGAAGGCAAAATATGAGAGTCTTCAATCAAAGGTTGATGTTACAGTCACGGCTGCGCTGACCGATGCTTTAGAGAAGATCATTGAAGACTATAAATCTCTAATGAATTTACGAGCTTTAATTTTGATTATTTAGAGAGAGGCATCAAAGCGACCAGTCGATAGGTGGCTATGAAGCAACGTGAGTCTGGGAGCTTGAATATTGAGGACTTTATTGGTCTCAGCTTTTCCAACCCGTAATTCGCTCAGGCTTTAAAGGAAGTGGAAGAAGGTGGTCCATCCAAGACCAGTCCCTTGGAGGCCACGGAGACTGAAGATGCTTCTCAACATGAAGACGAGGTTGAGGTCACAAACCTTGGCCTCGACCAAACAAATCCAGATACTGATGGGTCGGCTCCTGTCGAGGGACAAACTGAGCTCTGAGGGCCTCTCCTGTTCATCGTTAATTGTGAAACTTTATAATCCTTCTTTTTGTGAACTTATGGTTGTAACTTTTTTGGTTAAGCTAAATGTAAACTATGCAACAACTTCTTATTATGAACGTAATGAGATTCCATGTCATTGTTTCTATTGCTATTTTATCTTGATGTTTTGTTGCTCTATAATAATAGAGGTCACCAATTAATGATGTTTATCCTCAAAATTTCTCCAAATTAATGATGTTAAAGGTCTGAGGTCACCAAATTAATGATTTATATCCTCATAATTTCACCATATTAATGATGTTAAGGGTCTGAGGTCACCAAATTAATGATGTTCATCCTCATAATTTCACCAAATTAATGATGTTAAAGGTCTGAGGTCACCAAATTAATGATGTTCAGGCTCATAATTTCACCAAATTAATGATGTTAAAGGTCTGAGGTCACCAAATTAATGATGTTCATGCTCATAATTTCACCAAATTAATGATGTTCATCCTCATAATTTCACCAGATTAATGATGTTAAAGGTCTGAGGTCACCCAATTAATGATGTTTATCCTCATAATTTCACCAGATTAATGATTTTAAGAGTCCGAGGTCACCAAATTAATGATGTTTATCCTCATAATTTCACCAAATTAATGATGTTAAAGGTCTGAAGTCACAATAATGATGTTTATGTTCATAATTTCACCAAATTAATGATGTTAAAGGTCTGAGATCACCAAATTAATGATGCTCATCCTCATAATTTCACCAGATTAATGATGTTAAAGGTCTGAGGTCACCAAATTAATGATGTTTATCCTCATAATTTCACAAGATTAAGGATGTTAAAGGTTCGAGGTCACCAAATTAATGATGTATATCCTCATAATTTCACCATATTAATGATGTTAAGGATCTGAGGTCACCAAATTAATGATGTTCATCCTCATAATTTCACCAAATTAATGATGTTAAAGGTCCGAGGTCACCAAATTAATGATGTTCATGCTCATAATTTCACCAAATTAATGATGTTCATCCTCATAATTTCACCAGATTAATGATGTTAAAGGTCCGAGGTCACCAAATTAATGATGTTTATCCTCATAATTTCACCAAATTAATGATGTTAAAGGTCTGAAGTCACAATAATGATGTTCATGTTCATAATTTCACCAAATTAATGATGTTAAAGGTCTGAGATCACCAAATTAATGATGCTTATCCTCATAATTTCACCAGATTAATGATGTTAAAGGTCTGAGGTCACCAAATTAATGATGTTTATCCTCATAATTTCACAAGATTAAGGATGTTAATAGTTCGAGGTCACCAAATTAATGATGTATATCCTCATAATTTCACCATATTAATGATGTTAAGGGTCTGAGGTCACCAAATTAATGATGTTCATCCTCATAATTTCACCAAATTAATGATGTTAAAGGTCTGAGGTCACCAAATTAATGATGTTCATGCTCATAATTTCACCAAATTAACGATGTTAAAATACATCCACTAGTATAAAGGTGTTAACATAACACTAATACTTACTTCTCATTGATATTTACTTTTTCATAACTTGATGCCTAAATTACAAGAAAATAACACAACCACAACATCATAAGTAATATTTCTTCAAATAGTCGACATTCCAAGGGTTTGAGAAGGGTTCTCCTTCTAGATTATCCAATCGGTATGTGCCTAGGACAATTTCATCAGTTACCCTATAGGGGACATGCCAATTTGGATGGAGCTTGCTGGGATTTTGCCATGTCTTTTTCAAAATCAGGTCTCCTATAACTATCGGCCTCTCTTTCACCCTTTAATTATAAAATTTTGCAGTCCTCTGCTGGTAGGCTGCTTGCCTCACCTCGGCATGTTCTTTTCTCTCTTCAATCGAATCAAGATCAAGCATTCTCTTTGTTGTATTTCCCTGAGGGTCGTACATATGAATTCTATGAGTAGGAAGGCCAATCTCGGTAGGGATGACAGCCTCTGAGCCATAGGATAACATGAATGGGGTCTCCCCTGTAGGAGTCTTGACTGTCATCCTGTAGGCCCATAGCACATCGTATAATTCTTTAATCAATCTTTCCTTTGCCTCTTCTAGCTTCATTTTAATCCTATTAAGGATTGTTCGATTTGTTACATCTGTCTTCCCATTTGCCCGGGGTCGATCGGGAGAGGAGAAGAATTGTTTGACTCCAACTATTTCACAATATTTCTCCAAAGAGACATTCTTAAACTGCGTCCCATTATTTGATATTAGGGTATTTAGGAGACCATACCTGCAAATGATGTCTTTCCAGATGAACTGGAATGTCTTATATTCTGTGATAGTGATTATCAGATCGACTTTTATCCACTTGGAAAAGTAATATATCGCTACAATCAAGTGCCGATAGTTATTCACAGCTCTTGGCAATGGTCCTACCAAGTCTATTTCCCATACTGTAAATGGATAGGGAGATGTGATGGAGGCCAAAGGTTTATGAGGCAGATGAGGAATGCTATCAAACCTCTATCACTTGTCATATTTCTTTACATATGCTGCTGCATCTTTTGCCAGGGTCGGCCACCAGTGTCCCTGTGTTGTGATTCTTTTGGCTAATAATCTTCCTCAACTATGACTAGAGCAAGAACCCTCATGTATATCTTTTAGGATATTCGGTACTTCAGATGGATGAACACATCTGAGCAAAGGGAACAAAAACCCTTTTTTGTATAAAGTGTCTCCTATAACGGAAAATTTGGAAGCTTTGTACCTCAGCTTCTTCTCTCGACTTTTGATGAGGGTAGCTCCCCCTATCTGATGTATCTGATAAGAGGATCCATCTATGAAGCTTCCATGCTTAGATGCAGGCAAAACTTGAATGTGATATCTCCCTCTTTAATAGATGGCCGAGGCAAGACCTCTACTGGCACTGTTCTTCTCATGTCGGTTCTTATAGCTGAGGCCAACCTCGCGAGTACATCATCTCGGTCGTGATCTAGTCGAGGTATTCTTTTCAGTTTTATATCTTTGAATTCCAACATCGATCTTACTCCTTTTAAGATATTTATCCATTATCTCATCATTGGGATCATATACTCCCAAGATTTGATTTACCACCAGTCTTAAGTTACTATAGACTAGGAGTTGGCTGATATTAAAAGCTCGGGCTAAAGAGAGACTCGCTACTAAAGCTTCATATTCAGACTCATTATTGGAGGCATTGAAATTAAACTTCATAACGTACTCTATATATATGCCTTCTGGTGCTGACACTATTACTTCGGCACCACTTCCATTTTCGCAGGACAACCCATCAATGAAGAGGATCTATACATCATTGGCCTCAGAAAAGTTTCCCTCTGTCAGGATCCTTGTTTGAAGAGATATCTTCCCTCTTCATTCTCAACTGTCTTTCCTCTAACTGTGCTTATCTCTACCTCATCCTTAGAAGGGCCGACACTTCTTTCTGGCTGGCTGTCTGAAATCTCACTTTTTTTTTTCTTTTTTAACCTTGGCCTCGTCCCATGTGAACTCGGCCAAAAAGTTAGCTAGTGACTGCCTTTGATTGCCCCCATCGGTTGGTAGACAATGTCAAAATCTCCTATCTCAATTGCCCAAGCCAGTAGTCTCCCTAATTTCTCAGGTTTGTGGATGACCTGTCTGAGCGGTGAGTTAGTGAGGACGACTATTGAGTGGGCTTGGAAGTATGGTTTCATTTTTCTAAAAGCATGAATCAAAGCATAAGCCAACTTCTCCATCCTAGGATATCTCTGCTCAGATCCTTGGAGGGCTTTGCTATTGAAAAACACTGTCTTCTGTACCCCATCATCTTCTCTCATTATAGCAACGCTAATTATCGACTCTGAGATGGCTAAGTACACGTACAACTTTTCTCCTTGTACTAGTCGGGATAGAAGTAAGGGAGAGCCAAGGTAGGACTTAAGCTCTTTAAAAGCTTTATCACATTCCTCATTCCATTAAAAATATCTTTTGAGGATTTAAAAAAATGGAAGACATTTGTCAGTAGCTCTAAAAATAAACCTGTTGAGGGCATCCACTCGTCCAATAACTCTCTGAACATCTTTGATAGTCTTAAGTGTCTTCATTTCCAGCAAAGCTTTTATCTTCTTTGGATTAGCCTATATTCCCCTTTGGTTGACAATGAAGCCTAAAAACTTTCCATCTCCGACCCCAAAGATGCATTTAGCAAGATTGAGCTTCATCTTATACATATCCATAGTATCAAAGGTTGTTTCATGGTCAGCCACATGAGTGTCGGCCTTTAAACTCTTCATCAGCATATCATCCACATAAACCTCCATGGACTTTCCAATTTAATCCACAAATATCTTATTTACCAAACACTGATATGTAGTCCCTACATTCTTCAGGCCGAAAGGCATTACCTTGTAGCAGTAGGTCCCTTTATCTGTAATGAAGGCTGTCTTCTCTAAGTTAGCTGGGTCCATGAAGATTTGGATGTAGCCAGAATATGCATCCATAAAGCTCATCAACTCATGACTTGATGTGGCATCCACTATCTGATCTATACGAGGAAGAGGAAAGCTATCTTTGGGGCAAGGATTGTTCAGGTCGGTAAAATCCACGCACATTCTCCACTTCCCATTAGGTTTTGGAACTATGACAGCGTTGGACAACCATTCTGGGTAAATAACCTCTTTAATGAACTCAGCTTCTTTGAGCTTCTTAACCTCGTCTCTGATTACATCATACTTTTCATGAGAGTAGATTCTTCTCCTCTGCTTAACAGGCTTAGAATCTTTTACTACATTAAGCTTGTGACATATGATCTTAGGGTCAATACCTAACATGTCCGCGTGACTCTAGGCAGAGATGTTTTGTCTCTCTTTCAACAGCTTGATCAACTCTTCTTTTATCTCAGGCTTTAGGGTTTTGCTGACCTGAATGATTTTTTTTGGTTCGTCCTCATTAAGGATGATGGATTTTACCTCTTCCATGGCCTCTCCCTTTTTAAGCTTTGTCTCATCTCTCGAATCAAGAGTGTCAATATTGTAGGTGGTGGAAGCTTTTTTGTACGCCTCTCTTTCCTTAGCATAGTTGAAATAACATTCTCGTGTCGATGTTTGGTCACCCTAAACTTCCCTTACTCCATAAGGGGTCAGGAATTTTATCATCTGGTGAACTGTTGAAGGCACAACCTCAAACTCTTTGAGAGTTACTCGTCCAAGTATGAGGTTGTAGGATAAGAAGACGTTTTCATCCATAATAAAAAAAGTTGATTTTTCTCGTTAGCCATTTTGGATAATCATCCCCCATTCTTATATCCACCTTATACATTCCTAACGGGTGAACTTTCTCTCCACTGAAGCTGATCAGTGAATGGTAGTAGGGGAAGAGTCTTGCCCGACTAAGACCCAATGCCTTAAAATAAGGCCAGAACATGACATCTGTTGAGCTTCCACCATCAACTAAGATCCCCGGCACCTCAAATCCATGCACTCTGGTTATGATGACAAGAGGGTAATCATATGGAGCTAGGATACCCTTAAAATACAGTCTTGAAAAGACGACTATTAGGGTGTCCATGTCCACCTTCTTCCTTTTCTCATACTTCACATTAATTGAAGCCGAATACACAACCTTGGATTTTGTAACTGCCTTTGCCTCTGCGACATGAGCTTTTTTGTCGGCTGTCTCTAAGCCTCCTCCTGCTAGTCCCCCACAGATCATACCAACACCAAAGGAGATCATGTTCAACCTCTTTACTGGGATAATGTCCTCAATTAGTGGGAGGTTCGGGTCATCATCATCATCATCATCGTCTGAGGGATCATCGCACCGGCAGGGGCATCTTCTTGGCACTTGTCATTCCTTCTTTTCCTAGGGTCAGCTCGACCATCCTATGAGGTACCTTCATCTACATACTTCCTTAGCTTCCCGAACTTTAACATCTTCTCAATCTCGTCCTTCAAGGAGAAACACTTGTCAGTCAGATGACCATGGTCTTGGTGGAATTCAAACCATAAATTTGTATCCCTCTTATGAGGAGGAGGCTTTAGCTTCTATGGACACCTTAATGACCAATCTCTCTTAATCTCATTAAGGATGTGTTCACAGCTTACAGTCAACGGAGTGTAGTCTGCAAACTTATCATCAACTGACCTTTTCTTCCAATCTTTTTTTTTCTGAAACTTGCTTCCACTGTTGTTTCCTTTCCTATCCTTATATTTAATAACCATTGCCTCCTCAACATTCATAACCTTCCCACCTGTTTCTAGTAACTCGACCATTAACTTGGGAGGGTCTTCAGCAAGCTTCCATAATAGCTTTCCCTTTTGGAGACCTCCGATGAGGGCTGTCATTGCTATTCTTTCTTCATAGTCCTATACTTCCAACTTTTCCTTGTTGAACCTTACGATGTAGTTTCTTATACTTTCATTTTTCCCCGCAACACGATGGAATTCGATACATGTACAACCCCAGTTAAAGTGCTTGAGAAAGCTCGGCACCTCATCTCATCAGAGATGGAGTAGATATCTGCTGATGACTGGTACATTTCAATATGATGTATAGGGTTGGTTCTTCCATCGTACTTGGGAGACACTACAGGAGGCTTGAACTTGGTCGGGTTTAAAATATGACAATCTTTTCCATGAAGGGTGAACCCTCTGAGTACCCCCTATGCAAAGGGTCTCATCTTTTTAGGATATCCCCAATATTATCTTTAAGCCTTTGAATTGAGTCATTCCATGGCTTAACAACGTCATCCTAGCCAAGGTTGTCCCCTGCCATATTCAAGGGCTCAATTGGGGGCTCCCCCTGCAACACGACGTCGACTGTTGACCTCCCCTTGGCCCTCATCTCGGCTATATGGGGGCGTCCATGATGGGGCCTATAATCTCCCTCTTCTCTTCTGGAGCCATAAAGACTTCTTGACCTTTATAACCTCTCCCTCAGGTCATTGACTGGGTCGAGTCTTTCAGCGGCCAACCCTCTTCTCAATCGATCAAATGCCAAGCCTCTACGGTGAATATCATAATCTCATCTACTACACTAACCTCGGCTATGATGAATAGGTTATACAGTGTTGTTGGAAATCTCATACGGCTCCCAGTATTCCATTGGAGCATCATCGTCCTCCACATCGTTGTACTGATCCTCATGGCAAGGGTGTCCTTGCCTCCCCAGGTGTAGACGCCTAGGGTCATCAATATCCCTCCGCTGTTGGGGAGTACGCAAATCTGTGCATGGTGCCTGGGGTGGTCCCCTGGCTTCCTGGTGTTATTCTTGTGCAACTGTCGGAGTGATCATCTCCGGTGAGATTCCAGGTGGCCTCATCATCATGTTTGGGATGAATTGGGAAAATTGCTCTTTCATATATTTTTGACTAACCACCAATGACTTCAAGACTTCTTCCACCTCAGCTATCTCAAACTGTGGTGGTTCCTGGCTGGAACTTGTCCCTCCACCACCAGCTGGTGGAGGAGGTGGTGGTAACTCTGGTGCCATATGTTTGAGCTGTGATTAAGAGGGTGGTGAGCTAAAATACCTTAATGGATCTCTTTTAATGGTGAAAAAACTCCACACAAAGGGGGAGGATTGGTTCACCAACAAAGTCTCCGGTGAGGCCAAGCTTCAAGAAGGAAGAAATATAGCTTCTCGTTCCCACATACGGTGCCAAACTGCTGATACTAGAAATAGCACCACCAGATCAAGGTGTTGGATATCTCAAACTAGCATAATAATGGCAACAAGTAAGCAATATATATATAAAAGGAGGTGAAGAGAAGAGGAGAAACACACCAATATAAGTGGTTCAACCCATCTAGGCCTACGTCCACGGTGTAGGTGAGTGATCTTCACTAATAAAATACAGGCTCTAATGGCCTTTGTGATACAATGCACTCACTTTCTCTCTCTACTATGTAGTTTACTAGAGCTTCCGCTAGGGCTTACAATCTCAATCCCCCTACAAGGAAGGGGAAGTCAGTATATATAGTGCTTGGGGGTGTAGTGTACCACCCCAAGCATGCAATGAACATGAGTGTGATGATATAGCCAATCTCATGCGAACACCTGGCTGTGCCACATGTAGATAATGATGATCGAATATTCCCTCATGTGAGTGGAATGATTTGGTTATAACGGTTTTGTCCATGTGTTCCAAATCTTCCATGTGCTTACGTATGCTCAGACCTGTGATGTTTTCGACTGTAACCTTGGCTCAACCGAGTTCGATATTGGTGAGTCCAATAGCTGTGTTAGTCTACCAATCAAAAGTATGACCTCGGCCTAATTGAGAAGCCGAGGTTAGGTATTAGGCATAGCTATGGTGTAGGCTGAAGCAGAGTACGACGATGCAGAAGCCATTATTGAGCCCATAAGGCTGTTGCTAAACTCGACTGCAGGTGAGCCGAGGATGACCAATGTGGATCCGACCTTATGAAGGATGACCTCCCTGATGGCTATTGTGAACTTCCTGATGACTCGGTTGTAAGGTTGGCCGATGTTGTTATTCAGAGTATGAGGATTACTTTGGGCATATCACTTAATTATACATGTTTTTGTAAAATAATTAACAACTTTAATCCGGTAACGTGAGAACCTAATTATGAACATAGTTTTATTAAATCTGAAAATTTATTTAGGACTTGAAATATCACATGCTTAGATTAGTTGTATCGTGTTATTGTAGATTAGTGGGATGAAGCACATGTTAATAAAAAATCAAAATATGTAATTCGAAAAATGTTTTGACTCATAAAATTACGATATTGATGTTTATGTTGTGGAATGAATTTATTTGTTGTAAATATTCTTATTACGCATATTTGAGTTAAATTATATGTTGGATTGATAAAATATCACTTGTATGTAATTATGAAATTTAAAAACTTGTGTAGTTATTTCATAGAACTTGACTATTACGTAGTTAAATGGATGTAATTAGAATGGAACTGGACCTGTATAATTAATTGGAGGACATTAACATTAAATTAAAAATGCAATTTATGTACAGATTTTTCGTGTTAATAATTTTACACCACAAGGACGTTGGTATTTTGGGAGTAGAAGTACTTTCACCATTGTTTAGTAGGTCGCTTTCTAGGCATGTGACTAATAGGTAGACTTCATTGTACGGTTGGGTATTTTCCTAGTGGAGCTAGTTAGTACACCGTTACGTTCTTCTTTTAGCCTTGGTGTGAGACTAAGAGATAATTTTGGGTAGGTATTCTTCATAGGTGATAGACTAGGTGATACTTATGGTTTGGTGATCTCTAAGTACGGTACTAGGGATGATTTATTTGTGATACCCAATTTATGGGTGGATCTAGTTGAGAATTATGTAAACTTAATAAAGAATAGTTAATTAATGCTTAAGATACTAAACAAGTATTAAATGGATTAACATCACCAATATGTTCATGATTAATGAAAATTGGGTTGGCTGACTATAGTGACGTGGGTTTGTGTTGGCATCACCATATGTGTAGGGATAACAAAATTGGGTTGTTTGGCTATAGTGATAGGTGTGGGTGTGATGTTTCAGAATTTTTAGAGCGTTCGAATTTTGTACAGGATCAATAGAATGGTTAGCTGGCTATAATGGTATCACATAAATAAGATAATTAAATAATAAAATTAAGTAAAGTCAAAGGATTAATATCTAATTAAATATTAAAATAAATATAATTGGACTTGGGTAGTGGGGTAGCCTAGTTTATATGGGTAGTTAGTATCGATTTACTTTACACATATCTTATTATATTGATTCTTTATTTAAAATATTCTATTTTGATATTTATCTCTTAGAATGATTGTGACTGGATTCACGGACCCTATTTGAAAAGAGTAGCTCATATTTTTTATATGGGCTCTCACCCGTCCCTGTTGACTAAAATTTTTGGTTAGGTTGATGGGTAGCTATATAGTATTTTGAGATTTGAGGACTTGCACCTAGAGTTACTTTATTGTATTAGTAGTTTAGTTTTTCTTTCCAGTGATAATTATTATGAGACAGTTATTTATGAATTTTCTGAGGTGATTCGATTCCATAGTTATTTATGATTTTCAGCTAGAGATTTTGTAGTGGGATTATTATGTTTTGATAGGCACAAATGAAAGGCCCATCGACCATGTGATCTTTACTCTTCATCTTAGATAAATCTACCATGATAAGTTTTGAGGGAGGATCTACTTTAAAACAATTCTTACTGTCCTCTCCCTTCACCCAGATAATTACAACAAAAGAGGTGGCACCTTTTCCTTTGAATTTTTATCGCTTTTTCTATCCACACTAGAATTCAAGACAAAAATTTAAATTCCACTGTTTTGCGTCAATAATTTTTCCTCGCATGGGTATGAGATGAAATCAAACCTTTAACTCAATTTATTAGACTTGGCCAGACATGCAAGCCTTGAAGAGACATCACCTTTTTTTAAAAGATTCATTCATTAATGGATTTGTATTAGGGCACGTTTTACAACACATACATACGTAACCACAACGTAAGAAGTGTTTATTATCTCTTTTGATCCCATGCCCTAAAATAATCCATCATGAAATTTCTCTTCTGATTTCAAGCAATTTCTCTCTCATACTTCCTAAATGTGTTCTTGAAATTATAGAGATTATATGGTGATATAGGGAATACAGATAATCAAATAAAAATAAGTTATATATATATATAGTTACTTACTCTCTCCAATCGTCAAATTTATCCTACGATTCAAAGACATAACAGGCTTCTTGCTCGTGTTGCAAAATGGTGAGTCTTACTTCTTTAGTATTACTTAAATGCAATTCATCATCAAACTCGTCAAGTTCCTAAATCACTCATTCTCCACAAGGATTGAACCTCTTAAGCCCTTGTTTCGGTATTATTTTCGAGCATATAACGATGATTCTTTAATTATGTATTATTCCTCAATTGACCTTCCAATATACCATGTATTCTTAATGTACTCTTTGAAAGATTTCATCAACTTCCTGAAAGGATACATCTAACGATACCTGACGGGTTCACACAATATATCCTCATTATATAGATGCATTAGCAGGTGGACGATGATATTAAAGAACGATAGAGGGAAATATATCTCCAAGGCACAAGTCGCCTCGGCTAAAGTTGCTTTCACAGCCTTAGTGTTCTTACCGTTTACCACTTTTACATAGTAACGTAAAGCACAAACTAATCTTCATAATTTTCCCTCGAAGATTTTTGTGCTCAGAAAAACAATGCCTAAACAATTGAGGGATTAATTAAATGATAAAGTGCCAGTCGTGAGACTTGCACTGTTTCAGATCACTTGTTTAGTAGCTTCAAACCCTGCGTAAATTACCTAAATAACCAGTCGAACTCTTTAAGTTGAACAACATGTCTAAGAGGATATTTTTACCACTAGTAGTAAAAGTGATATCACCTATGGGGATCGAATTTCTTCTTGTTATAGGATCAATTCTTAACCATAATTTTTTTCATCTCCTTTATATTGTGCCATGCCCTCTCTCAATCTTTCAAATGAGATTCACCGAGACATGTTCCTATCAGATGTTCTGCAAAATTCTTCTTTGTGTGGATCACATCAATTACATGCCTTACACGGTGTTTTTTCTAATACAACAAGTAAAATGAGAGTGGCCAACTAGACAATGCCTTCACTTTACTAAAATCTTTCGAATCCTCCCTAGTTTTACGCTTCTGGACTGAAAACTGGGGGTGTTTGTCTTTTTCCTCAATTTGATAACTAGAAAGATGAGCAAGTTTCTTCCTATGCTCGTGATCAATAGGTAAAAAGTTAGACATGTCGTTCTTAAAAGGGTGATTGATCGACAGAAATCTACGTTGATCGGCATAACTCATCTTACCACTATGATATAGCCAAGTGGATTCTATCTCCTCCCCATAGATGAGACATCCATAATAACCGTGAATATTGCAACTGTACCAGGTCTCATAGGCAAAAAGGTCATGGATCACCGACAACACTATTATTTTAATTGTGAACTCTTCACCCTTATAAGCGTTAAGGCCTTCGTGCCTTTATCCCATAACTCTTTAAGTTCTTAGATTAACGGGGCTAAGAAAATATCAATTTAACCACTGGGAGCCTTTGGCACGAGTATCAATAATGGCAATAATGTGAACTGTTGTGTCATGTAAAATGTTGTAAGTAGACTTAAAGACAGCATGAGAACTGACAATAACTGTTATTAGTGCTTAAATTATTGAAATGGTTAAACCCATCGGTTGATAATGCAAGACGAATATTACACGGTTCCTTTGTAAATTTAGGGTGATGTGCATTTGAAAGCTTCCATATGAGTGAATCAGCCGGATGATACATGATATTTGCACCCACCTCAGATTGTGCGTGCCATGTTATAGCCTCTGCTATACATGGTACAGTGAAAAATCTTATTAACCTTGTACCGATGAAAAATAATTGCTTTTCACGTTTGTCTTTTCCACTACCACAAACCATCTTGTCTCATTGCATACATAACACTCATCCTTTAGTTCATGTTCATTATGGTATGATATGTAATCATACTTTCATGCATGATTATATTTGTACTTCAAACCCAAACTCTTAAAGCTCTTCTTCATGCTTGGATAACTATCTGGTAATATGTTATATTTCAAGCGAATTCCTTTAACCAACTTAAGAATTTTGGATATGTTGTTTCTCGACAAACGAAATTGACTCTTCATCCTATGCAAATCTATTATTGCATACACTATTGAGAGATATCAATTTTTATGAAAAGGTCTAGTCGCATTGGATTTTAGCCGTATATATTTCCGATCTTTGGGTAATTTAGCATCAACTTGTTCATTGACTTGGTCATAATGCACATTATTAATATCAATGGACTGGTGATTTTAATAGCGGCGGACTCTGCAAGCATCATTAATTAAGTCAACCAAAGGACGATGTGCTGGAGAATCATTCACCTCTTTCACCTTATGCGTTTGTGTATCTATAATTCTTTCGAAACATATGGTATAGTCTTTTATCCTATGTAACGCTTTAAGGGAAAATATCTAAATAGAGTCAAATTTGCCTGTTTTGTCTTATTCCGTGTTTGCACAAAACTCTTTGAGTCATTGGTTAGGACTTGAGCGTGTTGACCTTTCAAACCTATGACATGATTTCTTGAAGATGTAGCGACCAAGTTATAAGATCTACATCATCGTGTCATGTTTCGTGCTCATTTTTGTCTTCATGTTCCAAGGATTTTCCAGGTATGGATGCATAAATATTTTGATCTTCGGAGATTTTACATTTGGGTGTTAGGTTTTTATAAAATTGTTTTAAAATGTTTTAAATGATTTTATCTTCTTTTGATTTTTTAGAAGAAAAATATTTTTCTCATGACGTCGTTCGAACGACATATTGTATATCATTTAAACGAGATATGGTATATCGTTCAAACGAGATACGATAACTCTTTAGAGTATGTTCTAATGAACTTTGAACAAACCAAATTTGGCCTTCACAGGTATCTCATTTGATGGCTCGTTGGATACGTGTTCACATGAGATGCTATACTTCATTCGAACGAGGTTCAAAGTCATTTGAATGAGCCTACAATTTTTTTATAAATTTGAAAATTTCCAAATTTCTTTTCATCATTTTCTAGATTTTGAAAAACCTCCTATAACTGGGAGTGCAGAGCAATAATATTACAAGTGAGAAAAACTTATGTTTTGAGTTCCCCAGACTCTACTAAAAAGCTCTTCGATTTTACCCAAACTCTAATTTACACCCAAATAATTTAGATCCATGATTCATCTTATCTTGATTTGAGATCTAATTTGTAGGCATCTTTAGTTTATTCTTTTCATCTTAGTAGAGAAAAATTTTGTGTAGTGGATTTCATTCCATATTTGTTTAGATATAGTGGACTCCGTATTGTGTGATGGTTGTTGAGATATTCTGTGGATACCAAGACGTGTGTGGACTCACACATTATGGCAATTGAACGGGTGGACTCTTATATTATCGCATGGAGGAGCGGTCGGCGCTTACAGATGCATCAAGGCTTGTGAGGGTGTCGATTCATTGTGTAAGTCTTGTGTAATTCCATATCATAGTAAATTTACTTGGTTGAGCCATCCGAGGTTTTTACCATTGTGGATTTTCCCTATACATCGGTCATTGTGGTTGATTTACTTATTTTATCATGCATTCACCTAGATGCTTGTTTAGGTTAAGATAAAATTAGTCAATCTTTTTAATCACAACTTGTTTAAAATTGGTGCAATATTTTTCTTTGGGTTGATTTTGTTTAACTTTAATATTTAAATTGAAAAAATTAAAAAATTGGCTTTTGTTTAGACCATTCCATATGTTCAGGACTTTCAAATGTCCATATCTTCTAGTCTTGTGAAATAAACCATCTTGGTAAATGCAACTCAATGTCATCCAACTACTTAAATTTTCCGTTTATACAATGGGAACACGGACACAAAATCTTGTTACTGTTAATATTTCTATCTGCATATTTAACAAATTCATGAATGCCTTTACTTGATTATCAGAGACTCTATTACTCTCTCCCATCCGGTCTTTGTATTGTGGGAAAACCATTAAATAGTCCTTAAAATTCGAGTAACCTATATAAATAGGTTGAAACGAAGGGCATGTTGCATACAACAACTCTCAATTTATAATTCAAGCAAATTCATTCAACCCAAGCAAATTCATTCAAATTCATTCAAATTCATTCAACACGAGCATTAAATAAATATGAAATAAAACCAAACAAATTAAGATAATATTAAACCTCAAAAAATTAAAATAAAATAATTTATGCTATCAACAGATGTCCCACATAATTAAAACATTACAAACTTTTCCCCAAATAAAACATTGTTCATCGCCTAACCCTGGCCAACAGATAAACTGGACAAACAATATAACAATTTTTATACAATTTTAACACAATACCTTCATCGGAGTCAACATGAACAGGTTTCTCCTAGCAACCCTGATATATTTTTTTGACCGATATTTAAGCCTCACCCATCTCCAAAGGGAGACCGTTGACTGGTGTTCTAATAATCATGGAAATGAGCATGCAAGCTTCAATGACCTTACTATTGGACAAGTTTATTATATAATATTCCTCGCCATAGTCACCGTGCATGGATGACAATGATCCACAAAATGTTGCAAGAGAATGAACTTGGGAGGGAAATATTGCAAAAGGAAGCACGAGAGGAGAAACCTTGAGGCATAAGAAACAGTATATTTAAGAAGACATTTAAGAGGGGAAACCATGTTGTTGTTGACTAAACAATTGGGATGAACCCTTGATTTATTCATCAGTATTCTGAAGTGGAGGGTAACATTGACCATGTTCCTCCTAACATTTGACACTTCCTCTTTTGTCTTGGCTTGTTCTTTCACCTAGCTCGATATGTGACTCTTCACCGAAGAGATCTTGTCCAGTAGAGGCGCAGTGTGCTATAATCTGCTACTTGGAATATGTGAGACCACACCCCTTTTCCTCATCCTTTTGTCCTTTCCAAATGTCTTCGATTGGACACCATATTCAATATCATATTGGCTACACTCGGAATGACTGCTCATCATGCCTTCGATCATTTCACATAATATTATATTTATGACTATGATTTCAATATTATTTTATTGTAACATATATATATATGATAACTAAATTCAAACTCACCAGAGTCAGAGCCAATTTATCTTAAAATTTATTGGTCTCTTTATCCCGTCGAGCATGCAAGTACAAAGTGACCCAGTTAAGGGGTTTACCTTCTTCTAAAGTCCTTTTGGTCTTGTACACTAAGTCACCCTTCAAATCATCATATGATTTTTCCCTAAGTTTTTGGACATCACCTTTGTTTACCTTGTTTTGTTCATTTGTCTCCCTCTCGATTAGTTTTTCCTCATGGGCCTCATTCTCTAAGAAGTTGTTCCATTGTTCTATGGGCACTTGAGCATTTGGGGGAACTCTGTCTTTCAAGCCTAAAATATCAAAACTTTATGCGTCATTTGGATTTTTTTCCCAAAGGTTCTTCCAATAGGTTTTGATATATTCACTTGTCTTCGAACCGGGTGGTAATGTAATTCTCAATAAAAGTTGTTCCCAGACGTTATCCTTTATGTAAGAATCAACCTTCTTCCATTTTTCTGAGCCACCGACATCCACCATCATCTTTTCGAGAGATAAAAAACATGATTTAATAATTTAAAAGTTAGTATTTTTACCGGTAGGATTATCAAAACCGGAGAACCCAGTGGTAGACTGAAAAATTAATTGAGTAGAGTATTGCCAACACATACGTGATGATAATTAAGATTGGGGTGTAGGAGAGGACTGCGTTGGAGGTGTTTCATTATTTGGTCGATTATCACAGTTCCCGTTAGACATTTCCTACAATTAAAAAAATTAATGACTGATGTACGATAATCATGTCTACGACTATATATATCTATATACCTTTTCAAAAACTTTTAAAGCATGCTCGATGTGTCTGATTTCCATCCAATTGGTATTACTTTTTAAATTTATGAATATTTTCACGTGGCTAGCTGGGTGATATCATATCTATGATTGAAGTATAAAGGTTCATGACATGAACTCGAAATCATTTCTTCTTCCACTTATCTGTAAGCTCACTTTTAATGTGCATATATCGCGAGACGTCACAATTTGGATGAATGATCTCTTTACGAAGTTGTATCCACTATGGACGAATATTTTTTTTTCATTTTCTAACAATGTCACTAATTTCAATTCCCTTTCGAGATTATGAAGGAGAAATATATTCTCTACTTCCTAATCCAAACATTCTGAGGAAAACAGAATACGATCGAATAGATACGCTTGCGAGAAATTATTTCCACACTTTGTAAGGTAATTAAAGTGTTCAATTTTTCTATTCCCATACTTTTAAATAGCATTTTCCTCTATATGGCGTGCAAAGATATTTTAGTGCGATCGACTTGCAACCTTTTGTACTCTTATTGAAAGTAATTATTACCGCTACTCATTTTTCTCGAGAAAATATATAAAAGGAGGGTGTGAATATGAGTCCTAGAGGTAATGACTCAAATTATTGCTAAACTAGTTATCATACACAAAATCTCCAACTTAAGTTCATTTTAATTAAATTAATTATAAAATTACTATGTGTCCACTAAATGTGCAAGCCCTTCCATCAATTTATGCTCACCCAAATAACAACGACTTAAGGAAGGGGTGAATACAATAACACGATTTAATCAGATAAATATATGCATTAATATTCATCTGTAAAATATCAAAAAGTCCAATTTATGTTCGTTTTAATTAAATTAATCTTAAAATTATTATATGTCCACCAAATGTGCAAGTCCTTCCACCAATTTGTGTTCACCCAAACAACAACCGCTTAAGTTAGCGGTGAACATGACCACAACAGTTACCGCATAGATATATGCATTAGTATTTATCATCACAGTGTCAAAAAGTCCAATTTAAGTTCATTTTAATTAAATTAATCCTAAAATGACTATATGTCCACCAAATATACAAGACTTTTCACCAATTTATGTTCATCCAAACAACAACCACTTAAGGAAAGGGTGGAGATGGCCACAACAGTTAACCAATAAGTTATAACTATATATAAGACTATGTTACATAAAATAAAAGATAAGTAAAACTACTTGAATAAAGAAAGCACCTATAATTAGTTGAGCTTCAATAATTGTTCCCCAATTGCATGCTTACATAGAACAAGAAAAAGACATGTTAATATATTATTCAATCTAAAATGTTACCAAATTTCTCTATCATAAACATGCAATTTCTGTATCTCATGTCACTCAAAACTTTCATTTAGGAATAAAGTGTATTCATTATATGTATGTGTATATATTACGCTTGCGCATGTATGTGTATATATATGTGTGAGTGTGAGCATGTGTACATATGTGTGAAATTGTGTGTATATATATGTGCAATTGTGTAAAAGTATATATGTGTGTGTGTGTGTGGGTGTATATGTGTGCGCGTGTGGGAAATTGAGGGACTTCATGTAAATATAGGAATTCATATGTTATACGTGTGCGCGTATGTGTATATATATGTGCGCATGTGAGTATGTATATATATGTGTGTATGAGTGTGTGTATATATGTATATATTTCTATGAATATATGTGTATTCCTAATCTTCTAATTCCATCCCCAAAATCTAACATATCTCATTAAGGGTGTAATCAATTACAAAGTTACTATTCTAATGCGTATATACCCAATTTTAATATCAATTTCAATTCCACATTTACACATGTATGATGTATATACCATAACAATATAAATTTCACATTTACACAAAAATGGATCCAATTTCATGTACATACCTAATTTCAATATTAATTTCATATTTACACAACAAAATGGGTCTAATTTCATGTATATACCCAACATAAATATCCATTTAACATTTGCACAACCAAATGGATCTAATTTTATGTATATACCCAATTTCAATTACAATCTTATATTTACACAATAAAATAGGTCTAATTTCATGCATATATCCAATTTAATATCAATTTCACATTTACGCAGTCAAATGGGTTCTATTTCATGTATATAGCCAATTTCATTTATAATTTCGTATTTACACAACTAAATGGGTCTAATTTCATGAGTTTACCCAATTTCATGTATATACCCAATTTCATTACACACACACACACACACACACACACACACACACACACACACACACACACATATATATACATACTAGTGGTGACCCGTGCGATGCACGGTCGAGTGTAACGCGTTTTGAGATATATTATTTGAATATATAATCAAATATATAATTTTTATTATTATTTAAAAAATGATCGTAGCCGCGAACATGAACATGTAAATGCAAGTAATAAGGTGGAAACACACATGAATTGAAACAAATATAAGTCCATAAATGTCAAGAACCAAATTATTGTGGAAGATAATATAGTCCCAAAATCCAAATAATGAAAATACAGTAAGCAACATGTGCACCTGCTTATTTTGTAAAAAGTAAAATATTTTGAGAACTCAATGATTAGCGATTGGACGTTTCTCAACAAAACTACTACATGCGTATATATAATAAGAAGGATGATATCAAAGCATCTTTACTACTCATTGTCAACTTTTGAACCTCACTTTTTAACTTCAAAAGGCCCTTCTTGAAATTAAATCAACATATTGTCTCATGCCAAATAATATGAACATCATGGAAAAAGAACTCTAAAATAAACCATAGGAGTTATTTAGCCAATTTCGAATGAATGTACAAATATTCCTTTCGCGTAATCAACCGTACCATCGATGCAGGTACACCCTATTAATAAATAAATAAAAACTTAACTTTGTTGGGAACCCGCTTAAATACGCTTAATGCGTGGACTTTCTTGTAAAGATGCTGGTAGAATATCTGAACAAAATTATGTTTGTTTTCAAAACAGATTTAAACCAAATAAGCATTTATTTTTAATTAGTTTTTTTTTTTTAATTTACCAACAACACAAATTTACCAACATGCATTAAATTAACCAATACAAATTTAAAGTAAACAAAAGTACGTATATTTTTAAAAGATTTAAATGCATTTGTATTTAATAAGTAATCATTTTTTTAAATAAACAACTACACAAATTTAACAGCACGCATTAAATTAATAAACAACACAAACAATACCAACTCGTATTAAATTAACGAACACAAATTAATCAACACGCATTAAGTAATCAATCAAACCAAGTTCAAACTATTTACCTTCTCCGTTCCTGCATAAAGGAAATGACAAATGTCTGTGGTTAGATTAACCAACAAAGAGAATAACATAGAGGATGGGACATAAGTCAGCAAATTCAAAAACAGATTAGCAATATGTTCAAATAAAAAAAATCACAAAATACTTTGTACTTTGAAAAAAAAACCACCTGCTTTCAACCCGTTCCAAACCCATTTAAAAAACACTTGCATTCATTATATTCAAATTGTTTAAATGGGTTCAATACTACTACAAAATGTTATACCTTATATTTTAAAAAAAACATAGTCATCGTACCTTATTGAAAAAGACCCTTTACGCCTAACACCCCAATCTTTTTTCTTGACAACTTTTTTTTTCAAAATCTCAGCACCCCTACCAAATCTTCCTTGTTCTATATGTGCCGACCTTTCACTTTTCTATATATAATAACATATATAAAAGGAACAAACAAAGGGGCGGGACCCACATCATTGGAACCCCCACTCGACACCATACATTCATCCGTGTGAAGCATATCTTTTCAAACAGCACCTCACGCATCATTTATCTGAGTGGGCCTCCGTTTTTCCCTCTTCACAAAATCGTATGTGCGTATCAAACATAACACAAAAGAAAACTACATAATCAATAATGAATCAAAATAGATTAAACCATTAAAAAATTCAAAAGTAAAGGCAAATAACAACAGATGAGATTTTCTATTGAGTTCGATTTTGTACAGATGGTTATTGCTCGGTTCAACGTTGGGTCATCAGTTAGATCAGATCAGAACACTAGACTTCTTATTTTTTTTGGGCCGGACTATTGCTTTTTACCGGACTGTTGTTTTTTGGCTGGAGATTTTTTTTTACCATTTTTGTTTAGCCAGAGTTTTACCATTTTCGATCGGAAAGGATTTATCTGATTTAGTTGGAGTACAGAGTGAAAAACTTAATGTCAATAAAAAAAAAGAATTTACATTCCATATTATTCTGTCTTCTTCCCCAGGAATTTACAATACCATTCGACATACATCAATGTATAATGGCACATAAAATTTCAATGACCATGTTTCTTTTTACTTAACACAGCAATATGAACTAAGATATGAAGAGAAATAAAAAGGGTTAGAAATAATAGCATATTGTAATACTTGAAATATTGAAAAATTAGAAACTGTAAACTATCAACTTAAATATGTGGGAAAAAAGAGAGAAACGAACAAAATTGTGAGAGTGTAAAATCATTACTTAATTTATCATCAGGGACATAGATGGAGAAGGTAGTAAAAAAATATCACTTAAGTCGTTTAATTCAAGATTAAACTATCTAAATGGCTCCGAACAGTTTGTT
The DNA here is from genome assembly GCA_949130495.1 of Sambucus nigra. Lineage (NCBI taxonomy): Eukaryota > Viridiplantae > Streptophyta > Magnoliopsida > Dipsacales > Adoxaceae > Sambucus > Sambucus nigra. The sequence continues at coordinate 521,851,014 of OX422212.1, forward strand.
GAAGAAACTCTTTAGTCAAAACAAATTTCGTAACACAAGATGTGTTAAAAATAGTATGAACGAGTTATTTAAGGTATAGGTTTAAATCAACAAGTACAAGTTTTAACGTGGGGTTTTCAAAGTTCATAAATTATACCAACTCCTATGGCGTTTTCTGACTTCTCCCAAGGCTCTGATGTTGTTGATGTTCTCTCAGCTTTGTAATTCCACTCCTTTTATCTTTGCAACACTGCTTCAAGCTTTATGTCGACTCAAATGTTCAGAATCTCTATACCAACACCTTTTAGTGTTGGAGTGTGAAAGTGTAAGTGGTGATGTGATCTAAATCTCATGCATGCAACACACACACACACTTATTACAAACCAAGTGATTATCAAATTACAAACATATTCTAAAATGCAAAGAAGATTTCTAAAATCAGTTTGATCGAAACTCAGACTTTGGACCTTTCAATTTATCGACGGATCAAGAGGGAATATTTCTATATAAAAGAACCAAGATCCTAAACACTTTCATTATTCAAAAATATTTACAAATATTTCACAAAATGTGAAATAATTGAAAGTGTAAATCCCCAATCAAGATCTTAACTAGATCTAAGTCCAAGTACTCTCAAAAACTGAAATCAGAAATATTTTGTTGGTTTAGGGTTTGAAAGAAACATAACAGTTTAAAATAACTAACAAAATTGAGATTTCTTGATAAAAGAAATCAAAACCAGTGATATAAAATGTGAAGTGTATCACAGACTCACAAATCTCAGATATCTATGAAAGAAAATAATATTTGTAAAACGTGACTTGGTTGGACAAGAGATTAACAACAAGAGAGGATGGATCTTATCAAATCTAGAACTAACTCAACTCTCAGAACTATTTTCAGGTGAGATTTGGCTGGAGTTATGTTAGGGTTTTTGTTTCTCTCTCTCTCTCTCTCTCTCTCTCTCTCTCTCTCTCTCTCTCTTCTCTCTCTTTTTTCGCTCAAAGTTGAGGTGAACAAAAGTTGGGAATGAAAGGACGAAGTCTCCTTTTATACAAGGATGAGAAGGATCCGAAAAGTCTTAAGTAAATGGACGATCAATATTTGATCGAAGAAAATCTAATGGCTACTAAAGCACCACATTTATAATAGTTCTGATTGGTTTAAATTGTTAACACATGGATCAAGTAAGAATGCGTACATGCCATAGAGTAAAATGATCCAAGGGTTCTTAATCATTCTCAGATATGCGAGTGTAAAGAAACACAAATCCAACCGTTGTAATACCAACACGTGTAAGACTAAGATGACTTTAAAAATGCATATTTTTGGTCTTTCAGAAGTGCAAATTTTAACCACAATATTGTCTAGCACTTTCGGAATCTACCCAAGATAAATTTTAAACACTTACGAAAATTATAAAACAGCCCCAAAACTTTATAAAATCCAATTTTAAATGTTAAAAACTTATTATAAGAATTCCAAAAATTATTTAAATATCCCAAAAATTATAGAAAATCATTTTGATGGAATTTAACGCACACACATCCATATTATGAAGAATGCAATACATATATGCAATACTAGGTGAATCCGTTGGTGTTCTACCTTTAGGAACAATTTAAGGAATTCAAATGCAGAGTCTGAAGGCTTTTTAGTCAATAAGGATATGACTCAATTTTGTCACTATTTCCAAACTAGATGATCGCTTATATAGTATAGACTCAAGTAAGTCAAAGATATAGGGTGCTTTAATCTCCCCCTTTAGAAATATGAGACAAAATCTACTTTGAGTCATCGAGGACTCGTAGGGATACAAAAGAAATAAAAAAAATCGATTCCTATACAAAAATTCTATCTACCCAATATCCTAAAAAAGGAAAATTACATAACTCAACTATTTATAGATCAATACCCTATCAAAATTCTGTTGTAAATGAAGGTACTGATTTCTGAAAATGAGATAACTAAGATCATGCTTTTTAGTTAAGAATACAATAAGAATGTATAAGTAGACTCAAATTTCTCCCCCATTTTGTCTCAAATGGACAAAGGGCAAAGAAAACAAGTAAGAAACCGTAAATCATTATTCTGCCATAACCATACCAATAGATTTGCACAAAGATTCAAATCGAAGATAATCCAATGGTTTAATAAATAAGTTAGCTAATTTCATTTCAGTAGGTAGGTAATTAATTTCTAACTCCTTAGATTCAACTAACTCGCGTATGAAATGATATTTGATTTTAATATGTTTGGTACGAGAGTGCTGAATTGGATTTTTAGAAATATTGATTGCGCTTTGATTGTCACAATAGAGATGTAACTTATCTTCAGTTATACTGTAATCTTTCAGTATTTATTTTAGCCAAAGTAATTGAGCACAACAACTTCCTGTGACAATATATTCGAATTCAGCAATAGACAAGGAAGTACAGTTTTGTTTCTTACTACTCAATCCTACCAAATTATTTCCTGAAGTACTCTTACTATCATCGGAACACCCAGCCCAATCAACATCAGTGTATCTTACTATAGTACTAGACATGTCTTTAGTGTACCAAAGTCCTAAATTTAGAGTTCCTTTAATATATTTTGATAATTCTTTTAACGCATAAAAATGACTTTCTTTAGGATTGTTTTGATATCGGGCACACACGCAGACATAGTACATGATATCAGGACGGGAGGAAGTAATTTAAAGTAATCTTCCTATCATACTACGGTATAAGGTTGAGTCGATGGATTTACCATTCTCATCTTTAGAAGGTTTGACAGAAGTACTAATAGGAGTCTTAGCTTCTTTTGTTGTTTCTAAACCAAACTTGTTAACAATCTCTAAAGTGTATTTGGATTGCGATACAAATAATCCATCTGAATTTTTCTTAATTTGGAGTCTTAAGAAGAATTGTAACTGCCCCATAAGTTATATATGGAAGTCCTTATGCATAATGTCATAAAATGTTTTAACATCTGTAGGGGAGGTAGATCCAAAAATGATAGCGTCTACATATACTTAGGCTATGGTAATGTTTTTGTCAAAATGTTTGACAAAAAGAGTTTGATAATTCCCTCCTCATTTAAAACCATTGTTTAGACAAATAATAGATAAACGTTCGTACCAAGCTCTAGGAGCTTGTTTTAAACCATAAAGAGCTTTCTTAAGCCTAATTTAGATGATGTGGGTTAATGCACCCTTTGGGTTGTTCTACGTAGGTCTCCTCAGTCAAGATGCCACCAAAGAAAGTAGATTTAACATCCATTTGATATAGTGTGAAATGCAAATGACAGGCTATTGCAAAAAGTAAGCGAACAGACTCGAGGCAAGTGACAGGTGAAAAAGTTTACTCTAAGTCTATTCCTTCAATCTGAGAGTAGCCCTGGTCAACTAATCGAGACTTATTTTGAATAATCATCCCAGATTCATCTGTTTTATTTTTAAAAATCCAGCGTGTGCCGATAACCCTTTTATTTTCAGACCGGGGTGCAAGATACGATACATCATATGTGACGAATTGAAGAAGTTCCTCCTGCATAGCACTATCCACAATGGGTCATTCAGTGCTTCATTAACATTCTTTGGTTCTATAAGAGAAAAAAAGCATGCATAATGAGCAAGGGTACGTAGTTGGGATCTTGTATGAACTAGCTCAGTAGGATTACCAACTACACTATCTAAAAAATCATCTTTAGAAACCTAGTTAGGTACTCCAGGGGTCTCAGTTGGTAAGGACTCATATATCTCTGGAGAGTCATAATTTAAAATATTTTTAGATTCATCCACTATAGTTGGTTCCTTAATCTTACTTTATACATTAGTGTCACTTACAATCATATTAATGGATTCCATCATGGTTTTGGTACGAAGATTTTAGACACGATAGGCTCTACTATTTGGATAATATCCTAAGACAATTGCTTTATCTTATCTGATTTTGAATTTAGAGAGATGTTCTCTGTCCTTACAGACATAACAGGTGCTACCAAACGTTCTAAAGTATTTTAGGTTAGGTTTCTTCCCATACCACAGCTCATAGGATGTTTGTTTGGTATTTTTCCTTAAGTAAACTCGACTGATTATATGATACGTTGTACAACTGGATTTTACCCAGAAATATTTAGGTAGGTTCTTCGCATGAATCATCACATGGGCCATTTCTTGAAGAGTGAAATTTTTATGCTCAATAATTCTATTTTTTTAGGTGTCTTAGGGGCACTAATTTCATGTTTATAACCATTATAATCTTAGTATTCGATGACAGTTTTCCTCCTCTATCACTACGAATTCTATCTACTTGGGAATCCTTTTCATTTTCTATACGAATTAAGATTTTTAAAAGCTTACGGAAATTTTCTAACTTGTGTTTTAAAAAATCAACCCAGGTAAATTAGGTGGAGTCATCAACCATAACTAAGATATAACTGTTGCCACAAAGATTAATAGTACAAGAAGGACCCTTAGGTCCATATGGATGAGTTCTATAGGTTTAGTGGATATAACTTCTTTAACTTTCTTGTGGGGAACCTTAATAATTTTTCCTTTTTGACAGGGACCACATATGATGTTTGAAATTGGTTTGATCTTAGGAAGACCTCTAACTATCTCTTGGGAACACAATTTACTAAGACTGTCATAATTAATATGACCCAACCTATTATGCCATATCTTATTGTCATCCATTTTGGCAATGTTACAAACCTCTGTACTTGGATTATCTGTGTAAGAGTTATCTGGTGTACAGAGTCCTGTAATAATGCAGTCACCTTTTTCATTTAACATTTTCCCATTGTTCTTTGAAAAGATGACAGTATGGTTGGAGTAACAAAACTGTGATATACTTAGTAAATTGGCTTTAAGACCTTTTACCAAGAAAAAATCCTTAATAATGGGTAATCCTTCTTCATGGAGTGTTCCTTTACAAATGATCTAGGCTGATACACCATCTCTAAACAAGACTTTTCCTCCGGGGAAGTTAGTTTTGTTTGAGAGTTTGGAATCATCCCCGATCATATGTTTGGAACATCTAGAGTCTAAACACCATCCAGATGCCGTGTGTTTAGCTTTAAAAGCACTGATCATAATGTTTCATTTCAACTGGGGTAATAGATCATCTTTTCTGACCCAAATTGCTTTAGTTTTCAATTTGCGCTTATTAGCTCGTATTTGATAAAACTTGCGATCTTCTGTCTTTTCTTTAAAACATTTTTGCATAGGTTTATGAGTATTATAGACAATTTGAGCAATTAGTCTAGAAAAGAATATAGGATTCCTTCTTGTTGATGGTATTTTAGTATTAGTCCTTCTCTATCTATTTCAATAGTTAGAATTCTTGTCTGGTTGTCTAGGAAGGACATAGTTATTTCAGCTTCTCCTAGAATAGTTGAAGTTAGGGTAAGCAGGAGAGTTATAGACTGGATTATATAGACGTTTGGAATAACAACCATCAAAGGAATGTCCATAAACATCACAATAGGAGAAGTAAAGATGGCATGTAGAACTCATAACCTTTGGAAAATTGTTATTTGAAGGCTTATCTAGGTTTTGAGCTCTAGTTTTGTTCCTAGGTGGCACATGATGAAATGACGAATCAACTTATCGAATGGGGGGGCAGACATATTTAGCCTTATGTTCAACATTATGCTTACAATTACTTGATTCACCAATGTCTAACTTTTGTTGTTTTAAGTCAAAATTATTTTTCAAATTTCGAAAATCTGGACAAGTTTCAATAGGTCTTTTACCCCCAGAGAGAAACTTGATAGGTTCAAAAGTTTTTATTTACTTGAAATTGTTGGGGCAAAAATCCTATTTTAGCTTTGTCATCAGAATTGGTCTTACTTTCAGCAACACAGTTTTCAAAACAATTAGAGTTATTTTCAAATTTAGCAAACTTTTTAAAGACTGTTGATGCCTTTTCTTTTGTTTGTTCCAATTCTAATAACGTTCCTTTGTATTTCTTTTCCATAATTTCATTTGATTCAGACAATTTTTTTAATTTTTGTTCAAAATTTTTAGTTACATTCTCATGAGTTAGACATTGAGAAGTGTACTCTTCAGCATTCTTTTTGATCATATGACTAAGGGTTTCTATCTTCTGGGTAAGATCTTTAACAATCTTTTCAAGTCTAGTGCTTTTCTTGAGAATTTTTGTGTACAGTGTGTGAATGTCAGGAAGGTCTTCATTATCGGAGTCACTAAGTGTGCAGTGTCCTCTAGCAGTTCCCTTTCACTCACACACACCCTTAATGAGAATTTTTTCAAGTCTAGTGCTATTTTAGGACTCACATACCCATTGAATCAACAATAGAGCGTTCCCTTTCACTCACACACACAACGTTTGAAGAATTATCATCATTCTCAAGTAACAAAGCAGACAAATCAGTAGGAATAATGTAAGTGCGATAGACCCCCAATTTTTAATTTAAAACCTTTTTATACTCCAAAAAGTAATAATTTCCTTTTTCGATATGCGGAAGCGAAGATGATGGTTAAATTAAAAAAAATTCACAAACTTTAATTTCTTTTCAAATTAAAATTAAACCAAGTGAAATAAGATTAAATCCACACAAGTTGATTTTTCACTTAAACCAAATATTTCAATTCAAGTCCTAGAAATTTGCCTAAAAAGAATAATCCATTTTGCAAATTAGGCCAAACCAAATTTTACCAAAATATATTATCTTTGAATTGAATTAATTTCAATTTTACCCAAATATATTTTAACACCAAAGAACATAAGTGTGATAATTAAATCAAATTTTATCTTGAATTACCTAAGCATGCATCTACGTGATTTAAGCAAGATAAAATTAAACAATATCACACGACGCGCCGATGTACGAGAAAAACCCAAATGGGAAAAAACCTCGGACGATCCTAGCCACGAATTCACTAAGTATGGTAGTTTTTACAAAGACTCGACATAAGAGGACTTACACAAACTGACTTGAGTCCGTCCAAGCCTTGACGCGCTCCTTCGGTCTTCAACCTCTGCCTAGTGTATAATCGTGGACTCCTCCACAGTCTCGAACTCCGTCAATGGGGCTATGGTCACCGTCAACCCACACGCGAAGCATTTCTTCGAGTGAGAACACCGCAATAAACTTTTCTCCCTTTTTGGGGTAGAGAAGAACCCAAACTCTCTTCTTGTTGGTGTAGAGAAAACCAGGTGCCAAAACTCTCCAAGAAATGATATATCAATAGGCACTTGGAATAAACTAAACAAATGGGTGTGTATATAATTTTTGATGAGTTTAATCCACAAAAATCAAACACAAAACATGGAACTTTTTCTTAAAAGTTTTGCTCTCAAAAGACTCTTAGAATGTGAAAAAGTTGTCTTCAAAAAGTTAGTTCCCGCACTTAAGAAGTATGTCAAAAAGGAAGTGGGGTAAAGTAGTGGAAAAGTGGAAAAACTGGCTTAAAACTGTTCCCGCTGTTTTTTCGTTAGAAATCTCGTTCGAACGAGACTTCTAACGAAGAGACAAAAAGGAAAAAAAATTCTCGTTTGAAAACTCATTCGAACGACTTCTCGTTCTAACGAGGTCGTTCGAATGACCTATCTAACGAGATCTCAGGCCATGGTTCTAGATAATTTCGAAACGAACGCGTGGCCGCCAGTTTCGTGTCATTCTGATTTTTTTTGGATTTGATATGATTTTTTTACTGAAAGGTGCCCGAGAACAAAATATTTAGAATTATGAATTCAAAAAAGTTTACAAAAAGGTTCTAACACCCAAAATAAATTTCTAACATACACCCAATAAATAATGTTCCAAGCTCCTATATATATATATATATATATTAAAAATGCATTCATACCTTAGGAGCAATGGAACCATGTTGATGACGTAGAAACGAGGCACAAACACACGACATTAGATGAAGCTTTAATATCTTGGCCGCTACGTCTTCAACAAACACGTCATAGGCTTGAATGGATAAACTTGAACTCTATCCTATGACTCAAATGTTTTTGTCCGTAATTGAGCCAAAACTACAAAGGACTCAATTGGAAATTTGTGTCCTTACAAATTACCCCCTTTGGCTATTCCGGGACAAAAACTAAATAAAAATCCTAAAGGGCCGTCAAGCTCACTAGACTCAAAAACAATGTCCCACCCGAAATAAAAATACAATGCTTGACGCAAACAACCCAAGGATCAATATCTTTGCCGATGTTGAATGTTGCCATTTAAAAGTATTCCTGCACACTTAAGCAAACTATCAAACGCAACTAAATAATTAATCCCCCTAAATTAATTCTCCCCTTTATCAAACAAATGACCTACTTAGAAAGACGTCTCCCCATAAGATAAATCTCCCCCAAACTAAGATACGATAATAATAGGATTAGATACCATTTCTCCCCTATCATTCTCCCCCTTTTTTTTCAGGAATAGACAAAGGCTAAAGAATCAAAGCAGTACCTTATATACCCCAAATATAGCATATAAACCCTCTAAACTAAGCAAGGGATAAAAGAATGGGATAACAAGCTAAAACATGTAATTTTGCATATAGTGATGAGAACGTTAAAGCATGTGGGCAACAAAAGTTCAACTGATCCAAACAATAACATCGGATACCAACTAGGATGCAATAAAATGATACCAATATGATATATAAATTATTAAGCACGTGATATCAACAAAGAATGCAATAAGATGGATACCAAGTATGAATTAAAGCATATATGGATTAGAAATCAAATCAAAGACTAAACAAAAATATCAAATATATGTATACATAATATATATCAAAGAGACTCAAGTACACATATGTAGATATAAACACACAAATGACACACACTAAATATAATAGGAGTCTTTCACACTCGTATGGCAAAAATGTGTCATATGGAAATGGAAGTGTTGGGGTGTGAACTAGTAACGATTAAATTTAGACCCAATCACTTAAAACATGTTCACGGAGTTCTCAATTGATTGCAAATTTCATCACATTTGAATATAACCTCACGTGACAATATAAATTGAACTCAATGAACAAACATACACAATGCATACAAGCCTAGCATATTGATGATTCTACAAACCAATAGAGTCATGACATGAAATACGCAACTAGGATAAACGGACATTGTGCAAACCGTTGATATACCATCCAATATCCCTCAATATGCATTTATATTAAATTTGAATGAATATATCAATCAAACATAGGCCTTGGCAAATTATTTTTCTTGTTAATGTCGTATTTTCTGTTTTTAGGCCTTTGCACCACATATTTCTTTTAGGTCCATTCAAAACGGTGGCTTACAATCGCAAAGGATCACTTAGTCCTTTCGGAGCCCTTCCCCGTGCACATTTTTATTTATCATGTTTTCATTTTTCACACAAATCTCTCATGCAACGGATTTTAACATGCACTAGTCCTCCTAAGTCACAAATATGTAGATGACAAGATTGGTAGGAGAACACCTCACATAGCTCAAATATACATATGAAGTTAAAATTTCAAAAGAGCTCGTGCATGTGTGAATAGAGGCATATAAAAATAGAATCCATTTGACCGACACAAAATTCAACTTCTCCATAAAAAATATGGTAAAGAACATTTTAAGGATTGACAATCTAAGCCAAAAGTTCTAGCCACGTGGGAGCGTTAAAGGAGGGATTCAAACACAAGTGTATGCCACATAAAGTGTGTCAAACTAAGCTACACACAAAATAAAATCTTTTTGAGTTTTTGAAATTTTTAACCAAAATAAATAATATATACTCAAAAGTAAAAAAAAATCATTTGAATTTTTTTATTAAGCTTAAATTACCAAGAGATAAAATCCAAATGATAAACACAAATCTTTTTGTATTTTTCAATTAATGCAAACAAAATGAAGGAAATATAATACAAAAGATAAACAAAAATCATAATTCTAGCATGTGATAAGCATGGAGCATACACTAGAAAATGATTAAATAAGCATACATTTAGCATGTGAATATAGCATGAAGTTCAAAAGTTAAAGTATGCAAACACTAACACATTCATCCTTTAGATTTAGCAAGGGAGGAAGCATGTGAAAGTAAATGAGAATCAAAAACCCTATTTTGCAAGCAACCAAGTCGGATTTCCTAACCCAAATTAAAGAAGAATGACTATCTTGGGGTGTAGGATTTTAAATACGTTGGTTGCTTTACGTTGGGTTTTTATAGGAATTCGTTTAAGATCAAAACAAAATTTCCTAAGATGGCCTTTTTGACCACAATGTGTACAAGTAAAAACATGTCGAAAAGATTTACCTATGGAGTGATCTCTAAAAGCTTTCCTAGTAGATTCTCCTAAAACGTTGGTTTTGGCTTTATGAGTAGATTCATTACAAGTATTGAAGCCTAAACCACACATGTCATTTTTAATTTGGACCGTTCCTAAGATTTTATCTAATTTTTCCGAACGACACTCCAAATCAAATTTGACATTACTAGAGTCTTTTAATTTATTTTGCAATTCTAAAATGTTAGACTCTAATAAAACATTTCGCTCTTCAAAAGCAAGAAGCTCCTTTTTCAAGGATTCCATTAAACACCTAAGGCTATCTCTCTCGCCTTCTATATATTAAATCTTCTCTAGAAGAGTTTTCTCTCGTGTCCTAAGGTCTTCAACCAACATACTATTATCAACGACCTTGACACGTTCTTTCAAACTAGCTTCTAACTTCAAATTAGCTCTTTTCAATTTAATAGATTCTTTATAAAGTTCTAGAAAAGCATTTTGAAGCTCACTCACATTAACCTCTTCTTCATTTTCACTCTCTCTTTCTTCTCCACTCTCACTATCATAAAAAATAAGGGAATCAAAAACTTTTACCTCGGAAGTGTCATGTGTTAAAGTTTCATCAATCGACGAGTTCTCACTATCACTCACATGACTAACCATAAAAGCCACAAAGTTGGGCTTAGTGGGGGAATCGGGTCCCTCTTCCTTATCACTATCACTAAGGGTCGCATTATATGAAATGGGTCGCTTACCCTCTTTCCTTAGTTTAATGTGGCACTCAAAAGCCCTATGGCCATAGCCCTCACAACCAAAACACCTATTTGACTCATCCCTATTTAAATTTTCATTAATGGGTTTAGGGATCTTCTCGTCTTTGTCATACTTAGAAGTTTCAAATTTCTTAAAATCCTATTTAAATTTTTCTTATTTAAATTTAAGAAATTTTTAAAATTTACGAGCAAACAAAGTCATGTCTTCCGAGTCACTATCACTCTTGCTCTCTACTACTTGTTTGACCTCTTTTCGGGCTTTTAAAGCAATGCCCTTTTCAATTTTCTTTTCAGTTTTAGAGGGGAACATGTCTAGTTCATAGGTTTGTAAATCACCTACAAGCTCTTCTAATTTCGTAGAGGCTAAAGTTGGTAAAGAATTTAAAACGGTCACTTTTGGAATAAATCTATCGGGAAGGGACCTTAAAATTTTCTTTACAACTCGGTTGTCGGGTATTTTCTCTCCCAAGTTAAAAGATGAATTAACAATATCAGAAAGTCTAGCATAAAATTCATCAAATGTTTCTTTTTAATTCATTTTGATAGTTTCAAATTGAGTGGTGAGGTTTTGGAGTTTCGAAGCTTTAACGATACTTGTACCTTCGTGAGTGAGTTGTAAAATATCCCAAGGTTCTTTAACGGTCTCACACATCATAATGCGTCGGAATTCATCTGGTGTGACAGTGCTAAACAAGGCATTTAAACCACGGGAATTAAAATTAGAAAGTTTAAATTCACCCTCACTCCATCTATCGGCGGGTTTGGGAACACGCTCATTATCTACTAAAAGAGTAGGTGGGTACCACCCGTTAACAACAGACATCCAAACTCTCTCATCGATAGATTTAAGTGCCGATTTCATACGCGCTTTCCAGTACGCGTAATTAGAACCATCGAAAATAGAAATTTTGAAAATGGGGAAAATTCCATTTTAGCCAAAAATTATTTAAAGGATCTTTAACGAAATAATTTATCGCTTTGGCTTTGATACCAATTTGTAAGTGCGATAGGCCCCCAATTTTTAATTTAAAACCTTTTTATACTCCAAAAAGTAATAATTTCCTTTTTAGATATGCGGAAGCGAAGATGATGGTTCAATTAAAAAAAATTCACAAACATTAATTTCTTTTCAAATTAAAATTAAACGAAGTGAAATAAGATTAAATCCACACAAGTTGATTTTTCACTTAAACCAAATATTTCAATTCAAGTCCTAGAAATTTGCCTAACAAGAATAATCCATTTTGCAAATTAGGCCAAACCAAATTTTACCAAAATATATTATCTTTGGATTGAATTAATTTCAATTTTACCCAAATATATTTTAACACCAAAGAACATAAGTGTGATAATTAAATCAAATTTTATCTTGAATTACCTAAGCATGCATCTACGTGATTTAAGCAAGATAAAATTAAACAATATCACACGACGCGCCGATGTACGAGGAAAATCCAAATGGGAAAAACCTCGGACGGCCCTAGCCACGAATTCACTAAGTATGGTAGTTTTACAAAGACTCGACATAAGAGGACTTACACAAACTGACTTGAGTCCGTCCAAGCCTTGACGCGCTCCTTCGGTCTTCAACCTCCGCCTAGTGTATAATCGTGGACTCCTCCACAGTCTCGAACTCCGTCGATGGGGCTATGGTAACCGTCAACCCACACGCGAAGCCTTTCTTCGAGTGAAAACACCGCAATAAACTTTTCTCCCTTTTTGGGGAAGAGAAGAACCCAAACTCTCTCCTTGTTGGTGTAGAGAAAACCAGGTGCCAAAACTCTCCAAGAAATGATATATCAATAGGTACTTGGAATAAACTAAACAAATGGGTGTGTATATAATTTTTGATGAGTTTAATCCACAAAAATCAAACACAAAACATGGAACTTTTTCTTAAAAGTTTTGCTCTCAAAAGATTTTTAGAATGTGAAAAAGTTGTCTTCAAAAAGTTAGTTCTCGCACTTAAGAAGTATGTCAAAAAGGAAGTGGGGTAAAGTAGTGGAAAAGTGGAAAAACTGGCTTAAAACTGTTCTCGCTATTTTTTCGTTAGAAATCTCGTTCGAACGAGACTTCTAACGAAGAGACAAAAAGGAAAAAAAAAATTCTCGTTCGAACGACTTCTCGTTCGAACGAGCTCGTTCGAACGACCTATCTAATGATATCTCAGGCCATGGTTCTAGATAATTTCGATACGAACGCGTGGCCGCCAGTTTTGTGTCATTCTGATTTTTTTTGGATTTGATATGATTTTTTTACTGAAAGGTGCCCGAGAACAAAATATTTAGAATTATGAATTCAAAAAAGTTTACAAAAAGGTTCTAACACCCAAAATAAATTTCTAACATACACCCAATAAATAATGTTCCAAGCTCCTATATATATATATATATTAAAATTGCATTCATACCTTAGGAGCAATGGAACCATGCTGATGACGTAGAAACGAGGCACAAACACACACGGCATTAGATGAAGCTTTAATATCTTGGCCGCTACGTCTTCAACAAACACGTCATAGGCTTGAATGGATAAACTTGAACTCTATCCTATGACTCAAATGTTTTTGTCCGAAATTGAGCAAAAACTACAAAGGGCTCAATTGGAAATTTGAGTCCTTACAAATCTCCCCCTGTGGCTATTCCGGGACAAAAACTAAATAAAAATCCTAAAGGGCCGTCAAGCTCACTAGACTCAAAAACAATGTCCCACCCGAAATAAAAATACAATGCTTGACGCAAACTACCCAAGGATCAATATCTTTGCCGATGTTGAATGTTGCCATTTAAAAGTATTCCTGCACACTTAAGCAAACTATCAAACGCATAGGGAATATCAAAATATTAAATGCAATTAAATAATTAATCCCCCTAAATTAATTCTCCCCTTTATCAAACAAATGACCTACTTAGAAAGACGTCTCCCCCTAAGATAAATCTCCCCCAAACTAAGATACGATAATAATAGGATTAGATACCATTTCTCCCCCTATCATTCTCCCCCTTTTTGTTCAGGAATAGACAAAGGCTAAAGAATCAAAGCAATACCTTATATACCCCAAATAAAGCATATAAAACCTCTAAACTAAGCAAGGGATAAAAGAATGGGATAACAAGCTAAACCATGTAATTGTGCATATAGTGATGAGAACGTTAAAGCATATGGGCAACAAAAGTTCAACAAATCCAAACAATAACATCGGATACCAACTAGGATGCAATAAAATGATACCAATATGATATGTAAATTATTAAGCACGTGATATCAACAAAGAATGCAATAAGATGTATACCAAGTATGAATTAAAGCATATATGGATTAGAAATCAAAGCAAAGACTAAACAAAAATATCAAATATATGTATACATAATATATATCAAAGAGACTCAAGTACACATATATAGATATAAACACACAAATGACACACACTAAATACAATAGGAGTCTTTCACACTCGTATGGCAAAAATGTGTCATATGGAAATGAAAGTGTTGGGGTGTGAACTAGTAACGATTAAATTTAGACCCAATCACTTAAAACATGTTCACAGAGTTCTCAATTGATTGCAAATTTCATCACATTTGAATAGGACCTCATGTGACAATATAAATTGAACTCAATGAACAAACATACACAATGCATACAAGCCTAGCATATTGATGATTCTAAAAACCAATAGAGTCATGACATGAAATACGCAACCAGGATAAACGGACATTGTGCAAACCGTTGATATACCATCCAATCTCCCTCAATATGCATTTATATTAAATTTGAATGAATATATCAATCAAACATAGGCCTTGGCAAATTATTTTTCTTGTTATGCCGTATTTTCTGTTTTTAGGCCTTTGGACCACATATTTCTTTTAGGTCCATTCAAAACGGTGGCTTACAATCTCAAAGGATCACTTAGTCCTTTCGGAGCCCTTCCCCGTGCACATTTTTATTTATCATGTTTTCATTTTTCACACAAATCTCTCATGCAATGGATTTTGACATGCACTAGTCCTCCTAAGTCACAAATATGTAGATGACAAGATTGGTAGGAGAACATCTCACATAGCTCAAATATACATATGAAGTTAAAATTTCAAAAGAGCTCGTGCATGTGTGAATAGAGGCATATAAAAATAGAATCCATTTGACCAACACAAAATTCAACTTCTCCATAAAAAATATGGTAAAGAACATTTTAAGGATTGACAATCTAAACCAAAAGTTCTAGCCACGTGGGAGCGTTAAAGGAGGGATTCAAATACAAGTGTATGCCACATAAAGTGTGTCAAACTAAGCTACACACAAAATAAAATCTTTTTGAGTTTTTGAAATTTTTAACCAAAATAAATAATATATACTCAAAAGTAAAAAAAAAAATCATTTGAATTTTTTTATTAAGCTTAAATTACCAAGAGATAAAATCCAAATGATAAACACAAATCTTTTTGTATTTTTCAATTAATGCAAACAAAATGAAGGAAATATAATACAAAAGATAAACAAAAACCATAATTCTAGCATGTGATAAGCATGGAGCATATACTAGAAAATGATTAAACAAGCATACATTTAGCATGTGAATATAGCATGAAGTACAAAAGCTAAAGTATGCAAACACTAACACATTCATCCTTTAGATCTAGCAAGGGAGGAAGCATGTGAAAGCAAATGAGAATCAAAAACCCTATTTTGCAAAGCAACCAAGTCGAATTTCCTAACCCAAATTAAAGAAGAATGACTATCTTGAGGTGTTGGAATTTTAAATACGTTGGTTGCTTTACGTTGGGTTTTTCTAGGAATTCGTTTAAGATCAAAACAAAATATCCTAAGATGGCCTTTTCGACCACAATGTGTACAAGTAAAAACATGTCAAAAATATTTACCTATGGAGTGATCTCTAAAAGCTTTCCTAGTAGATTCTCCTAAAACGTTGATTTTGGCTTTATGAGTAGATTCATTACAAGTATTGAAGCCTAAACCACACATGTCATTTTTAATTTGGACCGTTCCTAAGATTTTATCTAATTTTTCCGAACGACACTCCAAATCAAATTTGACATTACTAGAGTCTTTTAATTTATTTTGCAATTCTAAAATGTTAGACTCTAATAAAACATTTCGCTCTTCAAAAGCAAGAAGCTCCTTTTTCAAGGATTCCATTAAACCCCTAAGGCTATCTCTCTCGCCTTCTATATATTCAATCTTCTCTAGAAGAGTTTTCTCTCGTGTCCTAAGGTCTTCAACCAACATACTATTATCAACGACCTTGACACGTTCTTTCAAACTAGCTTCTAACTTCAAATTAGCTCTTTTCAATTTAATAGATTCTTTATAAAGTTCTAGAAAAGCATTTTGAAGCTCACTCACATTAACCTCTTCTTCATTTTCACTCTCTCTTTCTTCTCCACTCTCACTATCATCAAAAACAAGGGAATCAAAAACTTTTACCTCGGAAGTGTCATGTGTTAAAGTTTCATCAATCGACGAGTTCTCACTATCACTCACATGACTAACCATAAAAGCCACAAAGTTGGGCTTAGTGGGGGAATCGGGTCCCTCTTCCTTATCACTATCACTAATGGTCGCATTATATGAAATGGGTCGCTTACTCTCTTTCCTTAGTTTAGTGGGGCAATCAAAAGCCCTATGGCCATAACCCTCACAACCAAGACACCTATTTGACTCGTCCCTATTTAAATTTTCATTAATGGGTTTAGGGATCTTCTCGTCTTTGTCATACTTAGAAGTTTCAAATTTCTTAAAATCATATTAAAATTTTTCTTTGTTAAATTTAAGAAATTTTTTAAATTTACGAGCAAACAAAGCCATGTCTTCCGAGTCACTATCACTCTCTCTCTCTACTAATTGTTTGACCTCTTTTAGGGCTTTTAAAGCAACTCCCTTTTCAATTTTCTTTTCAGTTTTAGAGGGGAACATGTCTAGTTCATAGGTTTGTAAATCATCTACAAGCTCTTCTAATTTCGTAGAGGCTAAAGTTGGTAAAGAATTTAAAACGATCACTTTTGGAATAAATCTATCGGGAAGGGACCTTAAAATTTTCTTTAAAACTCGGTTGTCGGGTATTTTCTCTCCCAAGTTAAAAGATGAATTAACAATATCAGAAAGTCTAGCATAAAATTCATCAAAAGTTTCTTTTTCATTCATTTTGATAGTTTCAAGTTGAGTGGTAAGGTTTTGGAGTTTCGAAGCTTTAACGATACTTGTACCTTCGTGAGTGAGTTGTAAAATTTCCCAAGCTTCTTTAGCGGTCTCACACATCATAATGCGTCGGAATTCATCCGGTGCGACAGCGCTAAACAAGGCATTTAAACCACGGGAATTAAAGTTTGAAAGTTTAAATTCACCCTCACTCCATCTATCGACGGGTTTGGGAACACGCTCATTATCTACTAAAAGAGTAGGTGGGGACCACCCGTTAACAACAGACATCCAAACTCTCTCATCGATAGATTTAAGTGCCGATTTCATACGCGCTTTCCAGTACGCGTAATTAGAACCATCGAAAATAGGAAATTTTGAAAATGGGAAAAATTCCATCTTAGCCAAAAATTATTTAAAGGATCTTTAACGAAATAATTTATCGCTTTGGCTCTGATACCGATTTGTAAGTGCGATAGGCCCCCAATTTTTAATTTAAAACCTTTTTATACTCCAAAAAGTAATAATTTCCTTTTTAGATATGCGGAAGCGAAGATGATGGTTCAATTAAAAAAAAATCACAAACTTTAATTTCTTTTCAAATTAAAATTAAACCAAGTGAAATAAGATTAATCCACACAAGTTGATTTTTCACTTAAACCAAATATTTCAATTCAAGTCCTAGAAATTTGCCTAACAAGAATAATCCATTTTGCAAATTAGTCCAAACCAAATTTTACCAAAATATATTATCTTTGAATTGAATTAATTTCAATTTTACCCAAATATATTTTAACACCAAAGAACATAAGTGTGATAATTAAATCAAATTTTATCTTGAATTAACTAAGCATGCATCTACGTGATTTAAGCAAGATAAAATTAAACAATATCACACGACGCGCCGATGTACGAGGAAAACCCAAATGGGAAAAACCTCGGACGGCCCTAGCCACAAATTCACTAAGTATGGTAGTTTTTACAAAGACTCGACATAAGAGGACTTACACAAACTGACTTGAGTCCGTCCAAGCCTTGACGCGCTCCTTCGGTCTTCAACCTCCGCCTAGTGTATAATCGTGGACTCCTCCACAGTCTCGAACTCCATCGATGGGGCTGGTCACCGTCAACCCACACGCGAAGCCTTTCTTCGAGTGAGAACACCACAATAAACTTTTCTCCCTTTTGGGGTAGAGAAGAACCCAAACTCTCTTCTTGTTGGTGTAGAGAAAACCAGGTGCCAAAACTCTCCAAGAAATGATATATCAATAGGTACTTGAAATAAACAAAACAAATGGGTGTGTATATAATTTTTGATGAGTTTAATCCACAAAAATCAAACACAAAACATGGAACTTTTTCTTAAAAGTTTTGCTCTCAAAAGACTCTTAGAATGTGAAAAAGTTGTCTTTAAAAAGTTAGTTCCCGCACTTAAGAAGTATGTCAAAAAGGAAGTGGGGTAAAGTAGTGGAAAAGTGGAAAAACTGGCTTAAAACTGTTCCCGCTGTTTTTTCGTTAGAAATCTCGTTCGAACGAGACTTCTAACGAAGAGACAGAAAGGAAAAAAAAATTCTCGTTTGAAAACTCGTTCGAACGACTTCTTGTTCGAACGAGGTCGTTCGAACGACCTATCTAACGAGATCTCAGGCTATGGTTCTAGATAATTTCAATACGAACGTGTGGCCGCCAGTTTCGTGTCATTCTGATTTTTTTTGGATTTGATATGATTTTTTTACCGAAAGGTGTCCGAGAACAAAATATTTAGAATTATGAATTCAAAAAAGTTTACAAAAAGGTTCTAACACCCAAAATAAATTTCTAACATACACCCAATAAATAATGTTCCAATCTCCTATATATATATATTAAAAATGCATTCATACCTTAGGAGCAATGGAACCATGTTGATGACGTAGAAACGAGGCACAAACACACACGACA
This sequence comes from Sambucus nigra, assembly GCA_949130495.1. NCBI lineage: Eukaryota > Viridiplantae > Streptophyta > Magnoliopsida > Dipsacales > Adoxaceae > Sambucus > Sambucus nigra. Next base: position 521,870,101 of record OX422212.1, read on the forward strand.
TTAGATGAAGCTTTAATATCTTGGCCGCTACGTCTTCAACAAACACGTCATAGGCTTGAATGGATAAACTTTAACTCTATCCTATGACTCAAATGTTTTTGTCCGGAATTGAGCCAAAACTACAAAGGACTCAATTGGAAATTTGTGTCCTTACAAATAACATCATTTAACATAGCATGATCAGGTTCCTTATCGTCAGTGTAAATGATTTTAGCAAATAAGTACATACAAGGGTCATAGGTGTTAGATGACTCAGGTTCATCACTTTCTGATTCACTTGAGTCATCCCAAGTATTGCACAAGTTAGCCCTAGTATTCTTGTTCTTATTCAATTTAACTCTACAATCATTGGATAAGTGTCCTAACTTGCCACATCTATAGCATTCAGTGTTATTAAGGTCTCTACTAGGTTTGTTGTCAAGTCTTTTCTCATGATGCCTATTTTTAGAGTTGTTTGAATAGGTAGGTTTGCCTTTTCTATTTGCAATTTTATTTTTGAACTTCACAATTTTCTTAAAATGTTTAGACATTAAGGCAATCTGGTTATCCAAGCTCTCTAAGTTACAGTCCTCATAATCTAATTCAATTTTAGGTAAATGACATTCATGTTTAGTCAACTTAGATGTAAATACAAGATTAGAAGCAGACTGTTTCTTATGTCTCTGAGTTAATTGCTTCTTAAACTCTAGTTTCATTTCCATAGTTCTTAGCTTGCTACTGAGGAGTTCAGGGGTAAGGTTTTGATCGTCAATCTCCCCATTTGCATAGCGCTTATTATCAATTTTATGTGGAAGTGACCTTAGAATTTTAGAGATAATTTATCCCATTAGCATGCAGCTTAGTCACTATGTCTGTCAACCTAATGTAAAAGTCATCAAATGACTCAGTCTTAGTCATGACTAAAGTGTTGTAATGTTGGATTACGATTTGGGTTTTAGCAGCTTTAACACGTGTGTCTCCTTCATGTGCAGTCACTAGGGTGTCCCATGCTTCCTTAGAGGTAGTACAAAATGATATCCTATTAAATTCGTGTTCATTGATAGACATGAATATGGCATTTTTGCCTTTGTTATTCTTAAGGGAAGTTTGTTTCTCTTCTTTAGTGAATTCACTTAGTAACTTTCTAATCCTCACAGTACTTCCTTTAGCGGATAGTTTAGTAGAAAAAGTATAACCATTTTCAATAGCATCCCATTCATCATCTCCCAATGTCACTTGGATGAAAGCAACCATGCTCACTTTCCAGTAAGGGAAGTTGGTTCCATCACAGAGAGGGGGCCTTTACAGGTTACCTAATCTCTCAAATTTCTCGTCCATTGTTTATTTTGAGAAAATAATTTCAGAAACTCAAGATCTAAAGAATTTGAAAAACCAAATCTCTTGTACCAATTGAAAAAGTATCACTTAAGTGGTTTAATTCAAGATTAAACTATCTAAATGGCTCCGAACAGTTTGTTGAAGAAACTCTTTAGTTAAAACAAATTTCTTAACACACAATGTGTTTAAAATAGTATAAACGAGTTATTTAAGATTTAGTTTTACCAGTTTTGAAAACCAAAACTTAAAAAGAAATTAAATCAACACAACCTCAATAAAGGGAAGAGAGGAAGAGGAAGCAAGCAAGTACAATTTTTAACGTGGTAAAACCCCACCCAATTGGGGAAACATCCAGGGAGGTCTCTACACCTCAGAAGTAAAAATTCCACTAAAATAAAGAAACCGGTCACAAACTATTTAACAATCAAGACACACAATCAAGTCTAATCTAAGTTCAGAAATTATACCAACTCCTCTGGCGTTTTATGACTTCTTCTAAGGCTCTGATGTTATTGATGTTCTCTAAGCTTTGTAACTCCACCCTTTTAGCTTTGCAACACTCCTTTAGGCTTTATGTCGACTCAAATGTTCAGAATCTCTCTACCAACACCTTTTAGTGTTGGAGTGTGAAAGTGTAAGTGGTGATGTGCTCTAAATCTCATGCATGCAACCCACACACTTATTACAGAGAAAATGATTATCAAATTACAAATAGATTCTAAAATGCAAAGAAGATTTCTAAAATCAGTTTATCGAAACTCAGACTTTGGACCTTTCAATTTATCCACGGATCAAGAGGTAATCTTGATATATAAAAGAGCCAAGATCCTAAACACTGTCGTTATTCAAAAATATTTACAAATATTTCACAAAATGTGAAATAATTGAAAGTGTAAATCCACAATCAAGATCTTAACTAGATCTAAGTCCAAGTACTCTCAAAAATTGAAATCACAAATGATTTTTTTGGTTTAGGGTTTGAGAGAAACATAACAGTTTAAAACAACCAACAAAATTGAGATCTCTCGATAGAAAAAATCAAAACTAGTGAGATAAAACGTGAAGTGTATCACAGACTCACAAATCTCAGATTTCTATGAAAGAAGATGAGATTTGTAAAACGTGACTTGGTTGGACAAGAGATTATGAACAAGAGAGGATGGATCTTCTCAAATCTAGAATTAACTCAACTCTCAGAACTATTTTCAGGTGAAATTTGTCCAGAGTTAGGTTAGGGTTTTTATTTTTTCCCTCTTTTTGTTTTCTCTCTCTCTCTTCTCTCTTTTTTTACTCTCAATGTTGAGATGAACAAAAGTTGGAAATGAAAGGACGAAGTCTCCTTTTATACAAGGAAGATAAGGATCTAGAAAGTTTCAGGTAAATGGACAATCATGATTCGATCGAAGGAAATCTAATGGCTACTAAAGCACTGCATTTATAAAAGCTCTGATTGGTTTAAATTGTTAACACGTGGATCAAGTAAGAACGCATGCATGCCATATATTAAAATGATTTAAGAGTTCTCAATCATTTTCAGATATGTGAGTGTAAAGAAATATAGATCCAACCGTTGTAAAACCAACACGTGTAAGACTAAGATGACTTAAAAAATGCGTATTTTTGGTCTTTCAAAGATACAAAATTTACCCACAATATTATCTAGTGCTTTCGGATTCTACGCAAGCTAAATTTTAGGCACTTATGAAACTATAAAACAACCCCAAAACTTTATAAAATCCAATTTTAAATGTTAAAAAATTATATAAGAATTTCAAAAATTATCTAAAATATCCCCAAAATTGTAGAAAATCATTTTGATGGGATTTAACTCACACACATCCATATTATGAAGAATGCAATACATATATGCCATCCTAGGTGAATGTGTTGGTGTTTTACCTTAAGGAACAATTTGAGGAATTCAAATGTAGAGTCTGAAGGCTTTTTGTTCAATAAGGATATGACTTAATTTTGTCACTATTTCCAAACTAAATGAGCACCTATATAGTATATACTCAAGTGAGTCAAAGATATAGGCTGCTTCAGATAGTTGTATGATAGAAGTGAGAGAATGAGAGTTGTAATCTTATGTAGATTTGATTAGGAGTTTAAAAAAACGTGTGTTGCATTGTTAGTTTTTGGAAAGTTATGAATATCGTGGACAGTTATTCCGTTTTTTTAATATGGAACATGTGGAAGTTTGGATGCTATACACCTGTATATGTTAAATAAAAAAAATTAAAAAATCTAGAAAATTAGGGATGGGATATTGGAGGCTCGAGAGACGTTCACCAACATACGTGTGTTATATATATATATATATATATATATTGTGTGTGTGTGTGTGTGTGTGACAAAGAGAGTATCATCGGTGAGGGAGAGAGAGAGTGACTGTCGGTGGGTGAGATAGAGAGAGAGAAGCGCCGATAGGTGAGTGACCAGAGAGTGAGAGTAAGAGTGAGAGCAAGAGAGATAGATAAATGTCGGGTGAAATGAAAAAACCCTAAGGGGGTTTACTTATGGCCGATAAATGGTCACGGTTTGGTGCTATGACCCCTCCTATGACCAATTAAATTGTCAAGAGTCCCCATAAATGGTCACAGTCCCCAACCGTGACCCATTAAGTTACCCAAAGTTGGTCATGGTCGTAAACCATGACCACTGGGCTATGACCAATTCAAATTAATGTGTCCTCACTTTAGGGGTCATGGTTCGAAATCGTGACTATACTACACTAAGATTGGTTACGGTCTAAAACCTTGATCCTCCACTTGAAAAAAATAGCGTTACATTTTCTGCCTAAATGGTTATGGTGGGGTCACATTCGGGAGTCGTGACCATTGTGGTCCTGATTTAGAACCATGACCAATCCTCTATTTAGGACTCCCCTTCCCTTGGTCATAAATTTTTTATGGTGGTCACGGATTTAGACCATTACCACATTGGTCACGGATAGGGACCGTGACCATATGGCTGTGACTATTCTCAAAATATGGCATAGTGATGCTTACACTTTAGAGGAGAACCCTATTACCCTTTAAGAAGCTTTATCTTTTTTAAATGCCGATTTATGGAAAGAGGCTGTTAATGATGAAATGGAATCTTTAAAAACTAGTAAAACTTGGAATTTTGTTGATCTTCCACCGGGTTGTAAAATCATTAGTTGCAATTTGATTATTAAAAAGAAATTAAAATCCGATGGTTCTGTTGAAAAATATAAGGCACGTATTATTGCCAAAGGTTTTAGACAACGTGAAAATTTGAAATTTTTTGATTCATTTTCACCCATGACTAGAATTACATCTATATGTGTACTACTTACTTTAGCTTATTTAAATGATTTAATTGTACACCAAACAGATGTTAAAATTTCCTTTTTAAATTATGAATTGGAAGAAGAGATTTATATGTACCAACCTGAAAGTTTTATTGTACACGGTCAGGAAAATAAAATGTTTAAATTGGATATATCTATTTATGGACTTAAGCATGAACCTAAAAAATGGCATGGTAAACTTTATAGCTTAGTCATCTCTAATGGGTTTAAAATTAATGAAAGTGAAAAATGCATTTATTATAAATATGAAAATAACATTTTCACTATCATATGTCTTTATGTGGATGAATTTATTATATTTGGTTCTAATATTCATGCCTTAGATAATGTTAAATCTTTATTGTGTGCCAATTTTCATATGAAGGATTTGGGTAAAGCTAGTGTAATATTGGGAATTAAAATTACTAGGTCTAAAAAGGGTGTTTTTTAGACCAGTCTCATTATATTGAAAAAACTGTAAACTTTCTAGTAGTCCATTTGACCCTGTTGTAATGTTCTTCAAGAACACTCGTGACAATGTTAACCAAACTGAGTATACAAGCATCATTGGTAGCGTATGTTATGCTACAGATTGGACTAGGCTTGACATAGATTTTGCTATGGGAGTACTATATAGATTTACCAGTAGATATAGTATGGAGCACTGACATGCTATTGAGAGGGTCACGCGATACCTTAAAAGCATGATGAACATGGGATTACACTATAAAAAACATCCCGCTTTCCTTGAAAGATTTATTGATAGTGATTGGAAAACCCTATCTGATGACTCCAAGGCTAGTAGTGGATACATATTTAGTATCGTTGGCAGTACAGTTTCATGAAAGTCAAGGAAATAAAATATTTTGTATCAATCCACGATGGAGACAGAGATGATAGAGCTTGCTACAGCTAGCGAGGATGTAGGTTGGTTGAGACACCTTTTGTCATGTACCCCATTAAGGGAGAGATTGATACAAATCGTTCTTGTCCACTGCGATAGTACTGCGGCTAGTACGAAAGTTGAGACCTATTATTATAACACTAAAAATTGATAGACACATCACAAACATAGTATCGTTATAGAGTTTATCTCTACGGGTGCTGTGAGAGTGGATCATATTCGATCAGAGGAAAATGTGGCTGATTCTTTGACAAAAGGACTAAAAAGAAAAAAGGTGTGGAACATTGTGGACATCCCATTCTACTTAATAAAGGTAGCCACACATATTATGGTCTTACAAAGGCCAAAAATCCATCCTAAAATCATAAACATCTTCACAAAGGTCTAAAAAGTCAAACTACCCATAAAATTACCTAAAAGAGTTTAGCCAATCCAGAATATGCCCAATGGCCTTGGGTAAAATGAGCTTCACTGATCGGTCATGTGCACATAGTACCTTGAACTCTTGCTCATTAACCCCATATTTTTGCCTATGAAGGGAGGCCTTCACCTACCAACCGGAGGCATGAATTTCGCTTTTTTAAATTTCGAGCATCCTATCTAAAAATAGTTTCCTCTCCAAATATCCTCAAAAATCTCTTTATTTGTCACCAAATCCCTCTTTAAGTTTAGATCTAGTGTTTTAACTTCTATCCCTAACTTCCTTTTCATCATCCAAACCCAAAAGCGACTAAAAAACCCTTTTCCCTTTTTTTCTTCGTTATGGGACGTTTTCCTCAAAAACATCCTTAGATCCATTTCTAAAAAGGTTGATCCTAAGATAAAATGCTACCAAAACAAAAAGGAGTACACGTAACTTTGCAGGTACGTGGTCTCACTCATTTATTTGAAGTTTTGATGTGAAAACAGATGGTGTTGTGCTACAAGAACACCCTAAGCTACTTTGTCTCTGTCTTTTTAATATATAAGGATTGATCTTTCTCCAAAGGTCATGTTCAAACTACATTGACTTTGATTCTTCTTATGGTGGATACGTAGGCATCGTAGATAAGCCCGATCTATAAAACTCAAGTCAAATATTATATATATTCATATATATTCTTTATAAATTTAAGAAAAGCTAAACAAAAAGTCCTAAAGTCATGGAACATTCTCATACATGTTAGAGGATCATTAGATCCGGGGATTTCATATACCATTTTGTTCTTAATGGTGGAGTTTTAGTAATTCTTCACCCTCGAATGAATTTATGGGTGAATCAACCTTATTCAAGTTCTCTTCTGAACTCAAATTGTATACATTTTAATATTTGACTCCGTTTCACCTATAAATAATCTTGAATTATCAAAGAAAGACTAGATCTATCACATCGAGGTCCTATATAAGGTGAAATACCTTTTGACTTGTTCATAAACTTTGAATCGCCCCGTGCGAGTACATAGGCTCACTTCGACTGTCATCCGAGTGAACAAGTCCAACTTTGTACATTTCTATCCTCTGTTTATATTATTTACACCCACATCCTACATTGCATCACACAGTCTATATATATTCTAAGTATTCTCACTTTATGATTTCTTTTTACACCTTAACATGCTAAAATAAATGTTTCATATCAGCATTTGAGATCGCAAGGGAAGAGTGGTTTCTTAACACCTTCCCAATCCGTAACTTAGTCCTTGAACTTGTTGATATATGGTTAAATATGAAAATCATTTGCCATCACCAGATCTCCACAAAGACTTACCCATTATTTTGTCTATTTTGAGTAAAATAGATTAGTGACTTGACTGAGGCGGTGACCGCACATTGCTGGCTGAGGACCAAGAAAGAGTTAAATGTAGATCTATATTTATTATATATTGTTATTACCGTCAAATCATATACATTCAGCTCATTATCATTCAACTTATTCTCTTCAAATACCTGACTAGGTAGATGAACGCTAGTATTGTCTGCTCCCTAGGGATACGATTACACCGTAGGCCTCCCTTAAACCTAATTTTTGCCATGTATTCTAAGATATATAATAATCTAAAGTGAGGATGACTCTTGCGGAAAAATAAACAATTTTCCAAAAGACACACACTACTTCACAAGCATAACATCTGCATATCACTATATGCCCCCATTACCCCGGGAAACCTAACTACGGGCATGAATCTAACCAACGTAGGTCCCTAGGAACAGTTTCCACTCTTCTTGGACTTGTTCCCTCGGTGTATATATAATGGTATGTTCTCGATTAATATTACTCACAGACCTTGAGTATATCAAGTCAACTCTCCAATGTACTATTTCCATGAGGTATATCGGGAGTCTCAATTCATGTATAATCAAGTATATCACACGTACCCCCAAGCTATATTGTGAGGATTCATAGCTAAATAAAGGAGACTTTTGCCTCATGAAAATACTTGCATAACATCACGAGGTAGAATTTTAGGACACAACCAAATGAATAAGATAAGAGATTACCTAAACGATAACATCTCCTCAAAAGGGTTTTTTATTAAAAAAAATGTTTCCTAACATAAGATGGGGCATCAGGACTTAAAGAATCCACTCATTTTTCATAGCTCCGAACCAGGGGTTGTAAGCCAAGTGAGGAGTAATTTAGGAAATGGATCATCACCCGAGCTTACTCTAAAAAACAAAATAAAAGCTTATTTAAACTCATGTTTATTCCTCTTAGAATAAAACTATGGCAAATAATCGTAATTCCATAATTCACGGAACTTTGAAGTCATCATCTTGGACAAGGGACATAAGCCACATCTCCCAAACTCCAACATCTCATAATCTCGACAATATACAAAATGAAGAAACAGTGTCACTAGTCGACCAAATGGCTAGCCTAATCGCTCTGAGGGGAAAAATGTCAACCCTAGGTCAGAAACAAGCCTCCCTTCGAAACCGACAAGAGAACACCGAGGGATAAGGAGAAAATTTGCACCCTGCTAATATCATATCCCCACCAATTATAGTCTAAGATATTAATAAACCTCAACTATAACTATCTAAAGAACAGTTATGGCCAACACAACTAAGGTTCCAACAGATACTGGATGCCTAAGAATGGATTTCCAAACACTAATAGAAATTTTGGTAACTGTGACCTGCCGATAACCTTGCAGACATCTAACGTCTATCTTTTTACCCCAATATTAGGTTACCTGACAAGTTTAAGATGCCAAATATAAAAAAATTCATAGGAATGGGACCATCGACAATCCACCTCTAATTATACGTCCAAGCCATGCATTCCCTAGGGGATTCTGAAGAAGTCATAACACAAATGTTTGGGAAAACCTTATCAGGAGTAGCTCTCAAGTGGTTCTTATCCATTGACGCTGGGAGGACCACCAGTGGTAGTGATTTCTTCTGAGAATTCTTGAAGTAATATAAGTATAACAACAACTTAGAGATTACTTGTCAAGACCTAAAAATGACAAAGCAAGAGATTAATGAGCACTTGAGCACTTTTATAGAGCGTAGGAGAAACAAGTCCGCTCAGATGGTAAATCGACCCTTAGAGAAAGAACAAGTAGCTATTGTGAATAAAATACTGATTCATCCATACCGGGACCAATTGAAGATCGAATACCTACCCCACTCCAAATCCTTAATTGATGTTGGAGCATAACTAGAGGACGATCTCATAAATCGACCCCTAAAAGTGGTACCGACAACCACATTGATGTCCCTCGATTAAAAAAAAATAGGACATACAAAACAGTGACGTCCACTATTAATGCTATGTAAACCCCTACCTATGCACATATACCTACAACTTAGAACACCGAGAGGGTTCAGTGCTCGTTCCATCCCCTGTATGCTCTCATAGGTACAGTCTACCAAGATCTCAAAAGGAAGGGTATTCTCAAGTTTTGATACCCTAAACCGCTACATGATCCCTTAAGAGAAGGCTTCAGAAATGATCTTTAGTGTAAATTCCATCATATGACAGACCACAATCTATAGGGATGTCGATCCATGAAGTTCACCATCGAAGACTTGATCGATCAAGGGAATATGACGAATCTAACAAAGTTAAATCCCAATGTCAACAGTAACCCTCTACCCAACCATAGCATAGGGGTAAATTCACTTATTCTATAAATGAGTCTAGGGACTCATCTATCCTTATTAAGCCACTCAACTCAATAATAGAAGTAGAATAACCAAGCCTGGGGAGCCTTATCAACTACACTTGGATCATGTGATGCGGATGCAAACCCACATGGATATTATGGTTCGAACACTGTGGGCTTTATCACTATATGAGATCCTCTAGAGGAGAGCCTATATCAACACATGTACTTGGTGTTTCGAGAAAATTCCGATCTTTTATTATCACATAAATGAATAGACTTGAGAAGATCTACGAACATTGGGAGGTGATATACGACGAAGTACAATAAGCATTGGTATATATTAGGGGACCATAGAAATGAGAAATCATCCCCATTAGCCGAGGTCTGGAATTTTAAATCAAAGACAGTCAAGACTCATGGCCATGGTTATCTAAAAATTATTCAACAACTGAGCTACCTGGCAAAGAAGATCAGATCTTTCACTTTAATGATATGCTTATTTCCCCTCCACGGGAAAATAAAGAACGTATCTGTACCCTAAAATTTGATAATATAATGGACAAATTTAGCATTCTTTAATGGGAGTCAATGGAAGTCGATTGTGTAACCTGATCCAGATGATTCTACAAGGACCTTATCTTGAACCCCCTTCCTTCTAGGGAGAGAAAAAAACACAATGGAAAAGAGAAACTCAAATAGGACACGAACGACGAGGTCAAGTAAAACCGAGTTTTAGATCAACTAAAGAAGATGCAAGCCAATATTTCTGTATGGGGACTTATCATATCCTCCCAACCCCATCGGGATTTCATCCTCAAACAATTTTCTCAAAAAGTTGCACCCATCTTTGCCAGTTAAAAAAATCTCATTGAGACTGTCGGCATCCTAAACTTCACAAAAAGTATTTCCTTTGCCAACACTAAGCTACCCAAAATAGGACTGTATCACAATATGGCCTTGAACATTACTGTGATTGTCCAAGGATAGAGAATCCCTATGGTACTTTTGGGAATGACTCCGTTCTTAACGTCTACCCGCTAAGAATTGCTAAATGTCTACGAATCAAACATGAAGATCTCACACTTACCACCCAGGTTGTGAGGTCCTATGATTATACCCGTCGAGAAGTGGTAGGATCCATAAAACTCAGCTTTGGAATCGTCTTGCTTGAGAGTATAACTGAGTTCAAGTGATCGACATAACTGTTTCCTTCAACCTCCTTCTGAAAAGGTCGTGGATCTAAGAGATCAGAGGTGTTGTTTCATCATTGCATCAAAAAATAAATTCATCTATGGAGAGAACTCGATCACAATGTTCAGAGACTTTAGCCTGCTCAAAGGGGAAGGAGCCAACACTCATGTCCTAGATCCAACATTAAAGTGGGGAATATATATATATATATATATATAATGGTTTCCATCTAGACCCCCCAGTATAGACCATCTAGGCAGATACAAAGGTAGACATTTCACCACCGTATACTAAATATGGGTGTTGCAATGTTACCCACATAATGAAGAAAATGAAGCTCTTGTTAGGAATGGGGTTGGAGAGAAATCAATAAGGAATTAGTGAACCCATCACAATAGCACATCAGTACAACACTTATGGACGAGGATATAAACAAAAAATTGAGGATCTCATCTCTAGCACTAAAAGTGAAGAAGCCTGAATTCAAAAAAACTAAGGGCTCTAGCCTCAATAGGCAATTTATCAAGGAAGGCGATAATTTCCCTTTTTATGAATTTCCATAACCATGGGTGGAGGACAAAAGTAGAAAATAAATGTCAGTACGAGAGATTTTCTTCAAGGATCATCCCTCGTGGATGCAAGAGGAAGTACACAAGATGGTAGATCTGATTTGAAAACACGACAAACCCTTACCAATTGGTTTCCGCTTGAGTATCAGAGGAACACTGAAATTTTAAGAGAAGTGTTGGAAGAAGAGGAAATCAATAGGACTTTTTTACACATGCCAAAGAGTGAGAAGCCTTTTGAATATTAGATCGCCTATCTATTTTAAGAAGATCCCCCCCACCTACTATGTGTAACCTCCCTTTTGAGGAGAAGGCCATTATGGCGACTTACTTTGATATATTTATTCATGTTAACCCATTTGCTGAAGAATTAAACTTTAACCTTGAGTATCCTTGTGTGCAAAAAATTAATGAAGATAAATTTGAAAATCAAAGTAATGAACTAAATTTATATAATGAAGAACTAAAAGACCACCTAAAAGAGCTTATCAATAAATAAGCCAATCACGCCAACCTGTCGATGAAATGACAATGGTTAGGGTTGAAGGTTCCTATATAGAGCACCCTTAGGGTTTGTGTTCAGTGCTTTAGCTATATAGGACTTCATCTAGTTGGAATTAGATTTTGATAAAATTATTCGTGTACTTAGGGTGAGTGTCTTTACCTCTGCCAAGCTCCTACTCCTATCTACTTCATCTCGAAAATCGACAGAATTCTCAATACTGCATAAGGTTGTTTCTCACACCCTCTGTGGCTCGTAGGATTTTTATTCCGTCACATAGGACACTACACAACACATCATATCATTTTAATCATGTCTATTGATTAAACGTGTACGTTATTAAAAATAAATTTTAAAATAGTTTAAAAATTAATTTGAAATTTATTTGATGGAACATATATGTCAAAAATAAATTTTCAGAATTATTTTTAAAATGTTAAATACTCGTTTTAATTCATTTTGAATACTTTTTATGTGTGCGTGTCTTATATTTTTTGAGTCTAATAATATGTTAGCATGCGTGTGTAAGTGTTATAAGTTATAAGTTATTATATGTATGCAAATATGCGTGGGTAATATATATATATATATATATATATATATATATATATATATATAGTATATTAGCCTTAGATCACTGCTGGCATGTCCCTTTAGTAGGCATGTTGTCCATACCTTGGCTGTCACCTACAACTATATGACTTTTGAGGTTGTAGACTCCCACCTATATGATAGCTTTGTGTTTGAAATATGAGATGTGTTCAAATAGTTTCTATAATATTTGCCTATTGGTCTATAGAAAACGACTCCGTGTGACGTCGATCTTTTTACAACGGTAGAATTCTTTTTATGGTTTACAGATGGATTCCACCAACTTTGAACCTTATCTTTTCGCCCACAATTTTTTCCAAAACCAAAGCTGGTTTTATTTGGCCTTCAAAGTTTGTTACGAGTTGGTTACAGTTGGCATTACACACGATAATTTTTTGCTCGATCATTTGTGTTTCTTTAAACATCGTCCTATCCTTTTTAATCTAGGGCCAATATTGTTTAGGCTTTATCCTTGTGAATGTTTTTTGAACCAATTACACCGGTTCTTATTTCTCTATAAATAGAACCCTTTAGGTCGTAGTTTTCAGAATCGAGAAAAATAATTTTTAAGCGGAAGCACTTCTGAAATTTTGGGAGAGAGATTATACACCTGCTTCAAAAAGATTTATCTTAAGAGTGTATACTTTAAACCAAGGCTATTTCGACTCAATATTTTTGAAATGTTGAGGAGTCAAGCTTGGACGTTTTTTTTTCCAGAACATCATCTCTTAGTTCTTGTTGATTTTTCATTTTGAAAAATCTGGTTGTGAGTATCTCTAATTGTTATTCTTGTTTAATTTGTTCATTTAGATTGTTATCTACTGGATCTAATTTTTTGTAGTGTATTGCTGAAATATATTATATATATATAAACACTACGCACACGAACAACATACTTGTGGTATTAAGTCTGATTTTCCAAAATTATTGGTATTGTGTTTGATCTAATTTTCTAAGATCTAATTCGGTGGAAACTCTTGTACACAAATCCGATTTGTTTAATAACTTTGATTATTTTGATATGTTCTAAATCAGTGTTTCATTAAAACGTTTTGTTTTAATTGAATTTAGAAATCTTGGTTCATTATATTCATATTATTAGGTTTAGACATTTAAACCACTAGAGGAATAAATTGTAGAAATCTAAAATCTGATTCGATTTTATTGTTGCATGAACCATATACTTGATGATTTGAGAACCTATAACTAATTAGACTAAATAAAAAATATCATACTGCTAAACTGTTTGGATTGACCTTATATATATATATATATATTTTAAATTAGAATATTATTGATGATAAAGGAGAAAAATAGCCTTTCTCCGGAGGCTTACATTCTAGAATTGGAGATGTCAAAGTCATCAATAAAAGCATTAAAAAATCTAGAGAAAGGACCTTTATAAGGTCGAGATTTAAAAACAATAACAATATCATAGTGAATGGCCTAGATGATCGATCTGGATTTCATTGGGATACCATCAAAATTAGCTTTGTTCCTGGAGCACCAAATCTGCCAGCAAATAAAGAGGGGAAGAATTTTACAAAGAATAGATCTAATATTTTTTCCACGGCAATTTATCCACCATGAAATGATTTTAGACCTCAATGTAAAATTTTGAATTCTGAGGCCCATCTGATTTTCAAAATGAGTCCACACTTCCTTAGCAATTTCACTGGAAAAAAATAAATAATCGTCATCTTCTTCTTGGGATTGATTACAGCATCGACATTTAGAAACCATAGGAATATAAATGGACTTGAGTTTGAGGTCCAAAGGGAGAGATTTATAAAGAATTCTCCATAATAAAATAGAAGCTTTAGGCATAATCCTCGGATCCCATATCATGGAAAATGAGAATTGAGAACAATGTTTCTTCCGAATTATTTCCCAAGCAGTTTTAAAAGTAAAATTTCTATCTTTCCAATATTGTTGGCAAGAAAGATTATCTTGATCAAAAACTTCCTCAATATCTTGCATTCGCTTCCATGTGACACTAGCAAAAGAAGGAATCCCCCTGTAATTAACATGAGCAAGATTTTTATATTTGTAATGCATAAAATTGGCCTAAAGAGAATTATTTTTAAAAAAATTGGGACCATATTTTGCAGGCATATGCACTACATATATCCTATAAATCTCTGAGTCCCAGGCCACCTTCGAGTTTGGGACGAGATATTATATCCCAAGAAACCCATTGATGCTTTCGCGATCCATCCATCTGACCCCAAAAAAAATTCGAGCATATTTGCTGGAATTCCGTGAAGAAAGATTTCGTCGGCTGAATAATGGAGAACACATGTAAACCGAAGGTATGCATAACATATTGAATGAGCGTGAAACGACCTTCTTGATTAATAAAGTTGCAATTCCAACCCTTTATTTTATCCACAACCTTAGAAGTGATACCATGAAATAAGGATTTTTTTTCCTGCCAATAAATAGAGGAACACCCAGATAATTTAACGGAAGAGAAGACTGCTTGAACCCGGACCTGTTTAGAAGCTGAAAGCGTTGGGGCACAGGACAGTGGCGAGAGAAAAAAATGCAGTTTTTTATCGTGTTAATCTTCTGACCAGATTGATTTTCAAAGCGTGATAAGAAATCCATGAACTGCCTGAACGATTTTATGTTGCCATTAATAAAAAAAATGATGTCATTAGCAAATGAGAGAGAGGATATAAGCGGACAACTACTGGGAATAGTAAAGTGCTCAATAGACCCTTGAATCATGAGATCATGGACACCTCGGTTTAGAACTTCAGCTGCTATAACAAATAAAGCTGGAGATAGAGAATCACCTTGCCGAACTCCTCTACCAGATTTAAAGAACCCATATGATTTTCCATTGAGGATAATTGAGTACCAGCAGTTAGAAAGGATTTGCCAAATCATATCAATCCACATTTCAGAAAAACCATAAGCCCGAAGCACTTTGATAATAAATAGCCAAGATAACCTATCATAAGCTTTTGCCATATCCACTTTAACCACCACATTGGTTCCACGATATTTTTTATTGAGTTGAGTAACCAATTCTTGAGCAAAAAGAATATTTTCCGAGATGGAACGACCTTTGATAAAACCTTCTTGGGATGGAGAAATAATTTTTGGAAGCAATGAACCAATACGGTTAGACAAAATCTTTGAGATAATTTTATGAGAGAAATTGCAAAGACTAATGGGTCTCAAGTTAGAATAATTTTTTAGTTTGTCCACTTTTGGGATAAGGATTATATTAGTGGAAGACCAACTTCTTGGAATATCTTTGCCAACAAAAAAGGATTGAATAGCATAAACAATATCTTTAGCAATGATATTCCAACAAGTTTGATAAAAAAAAACCATTAAATCCATCTGGCCCCGCTACACTATCTTTATCCATGGAGAAAATGGCTTGTTTAATTTCATCTTCATCTGGCACCTTAGAAAGCATAATATTATCCTCACACTTAATCATCTTGGGAATGTGAGCTGTAATTGAGTCCTCCTCTACACAAGCTGAAGGCTCTCAAGAGATTGAAAATATGAAGTAACCTCCTCTTCCACCTCATTTGGATTATTAAGAGTTACACCCATAACAGTATCAATTTGGTGGAGGAGTAGCTTATTCCTCTTTTTCTTAACCACCGAATGATAGAATTTAGAATTGAGATCTCCATCTTTAACCCATTTAACACGAGCCTTTTGCTTCCAAAAAATTTCTTCAATAGTAAGCTCCTTATTAAATTGATCTTTGGCCAGACGCCAAGCTTCCCGATTGAGAGGAGATGGATCCTTATCATATATGGCTTCCTTAAGAACAACATCATCTTCAGCTTTTTGGACCCTTGAAAAAATATTAGAGAACACAATGTTATTCCAAATCTTTAAGTATATATATATTTGAGATTGAAATTGATTTGATCTAAATATTCTTTAAGACAGTTGCATGATATTTTCAGTCTTGTTATTTGTGTATACGATTACTTGGTTGATTTAAGTGATTTTTAGGAATTGATTTACATCTCATATCACTTATATATATTCACTCACTTTTTACTCACGTAGACATATTTATGGATGTGAATATTTGAACAAGTCTAGTGTTCAAGATTTAAAAGAAAATAAAGCTTTTCAAAACTGTATTGAAAATCATGAAGACTTAACTTGAGTTGACACAAGACTTGCGAAGATATATAGGAGATATAATATGTTTCATTGCATTCGGTTGTACCATTTAAGTGTGTGTGTGTGTCATCTAGGATAATATATAGCACAAATACTTCACTAGAAAATAGGAAACAATAGGCACTGAGCTGATATTGAGCTAGAAGAGCAAAAGGGAGATGCTAAGAAGTGTAGAACAGAAAAGAAACCAATGACAGCCATAAAGAGAGAGAAGAATAAGCAACCAGGGAGGAGACTTGGTCGTGTGAATGTAATAGCTACATCTATATTTTTTACGTTGTTGTGTTTGTTGATTGTAACTCGTTCCTATTGTTTTTATTATTTTTGTGGAAGTAGATTAGGTGACCCTTAGAAGGGTTGGTCATTTTTACCAGGGAAGGGTTTTGCAATGTAAAATAAACACCTTGTGATTTACTTTACATATCTATAATATCTTGCCTCATACGAAAAAGTAGGTTTAATACTAGAAACGCACCTAATTAATTGAATCATATATTATCTATTTTGACACCGAGTTTACTCAAGATAATAATTAGGACTATTAATTGACTTTGCAAACTAAAACGTGTTTTTAGCAAAGTTAGCAATTTAAGAAAAGTTTGAATTGGCCCATTCTTGAATAATATAGATAACTTGTAGGTAATTGGAGTTTATTTCGTCAAATTGTTTTACTTCCGCATTATAGTCTATCGTATAACCCGCAAGCTCAAGTGGTATCTGAGCTAGACTTTAATAAGATCATTTTCCAAAACTTTTATCAAACTCGTTTTACCTTGTTTTCATTGGATGATTCCAGTCAATTACTTAGGCTTGGAAATTTTAGTAGACCTCCTATTTTCGATGGCTCAAATTTTTCATACTGGATAATTAGAATGGTTGCATTTATTCAAGGCACATTAGGAGGGAGATGATGTTTGGGATTTAATTGAAAATGGTTACAGGCACCCCACTACTCCTATAGCAAAAGGTAGAACTATTTTTAGAAAACTTAAAACTTCTGAAATAAGTGTTGATCAGTAAAAGATAAGCAATTTCAATAATAAAGGAAAAAATGTGATTTTCATGAGTGTCAGTAAAAATGAATTGAAACATGTATGTCACTGAACTACTAGCAAAGATACTTGGGATACTTTAGTAATAGCACACGAAGGCGACGCTAGGGTAAAGAAGTGTAAAACTCAAATGCTTGTTCAACAATACAATATGTTAGTTATGAAAGATAACAAACCATATGATGATTTTCATATGCGTTTGACTGATATTATTACCCAACTGCATGCTAATGATGTAGAGTATACTGATCAGGAAGTATGTACTAAGATTTTGAGGTCCCTTTCCCCTAGGCTTGACCATAAACGTTATATCATTGAAGAAATAAATGATCCATCTCTCACACCAGAATTGCTTAGCTCAAAATTGAGAGCTATGGAACTTGAAACAACTTTTAGAAAGACTCTTACTTCTTATGCTAAAAATGATCTGACCAACTCGTCTAAAGTTGCGTTCAAAACTTCCTATCCTAATAAAAATAAGTATAAGGTAGTTAAATAATAATTTGAGTCGGACAATGAATCCGATGAGGAGTCGAA
Organism: Sambucus nigra; assembly: GCA_949130495.1. Classification (NCBI taxonomy): domain Eukaryota; kingdom Viridiplantae; phylum Streptophyta; class Magnoliopsida; order Dipsacales; family Adoxaceae; genus Sambucus; species Sambucus nigra. Next base: position 521,888,344 of record OX422212.1, read on the forward strand.
TGAAATTAATAAGATTGACAATCAACTTGCTCTTATGTGTTCACAATTTAAGAAACTCTTGAAGCATAGAAATTATATTGCTAAAAGACGTATGTAAGTGAATAATTAGTCTAGTCAGTTCAATCGACCCCATAACAGAAATTCTAAACCAAAGTATGATTATGAGAGTTCTAATAGTAAGATTGATAAATCGAAATTGGCTTGTCACAATTGTGGGAAACTCGGTCATTTCATTTCTAAATGTAGATCCAAACCACAGTCCAAGTATTCTAAGACACACAAGGCTCACATTATTAAAACTTGGGATGACTCCTCTGATTTTGAATCAGAAGAAGACCAAGAAGAATCTGAATCAAACTACCTTGCATTTTTAGGAGAAGTTTACGACTATTGTGGAGATGTATATCTAGAAGGAATGACTGATTCTGAAGATGAATGTGAATCTGATGAAGTGCTTGATTTCATTGATGCTGCTAAATCTTTATTAGCTAGTCATCCTTATATGCTTGAATTAATTGCTCCATTTGATGCCAAACGTGAATGTTTGTGTGATGCTAAGTTTGAAGATTGTAACAATTCACACACCGACTCTAGGAATAATGAAAATTTTGTTGCTTATGATGATTATGCTGAATTATATGTGAGGACTTTGCAGAATAGACAAGAATTATGTAATCTAATTAATTTCTTACTGAGTCCATAGAGAATCACTATAAGATAGTTCAATAAAATTCCATTTAAATGAGCAATGTCAAAACGTATCTTGAAAAACAGTCACTTGACTTTAAATTTCAGATTACGACCTTAAATGAAAACCTGATATCTTTGGAAGATAAATATAATGCTACACTTTTACAAGATGAAAAATCTAAAGAAGTTTGTGAAACTACTTTCAAAATGTGTCGTAGTCGTGATATAAAATCTTTTGACCTTGAGGAATTGATGGTTGTCCAGCGATATCATAGCGATATGAGAGGATTTGGATATGAGGGAACTCGTGAAATACTTGATCCTAATAGACTAATCTTATTTGTAAAAGCCCAAGAAGAAATGGTTCTTCCATTGGATAGCAAGTCATCTGAAAAGGCCAAAGGAAAACAATTTTGAATTGAAATTGATTTTGAAACTGACATTGATAGTTTCATTAATAATTATGTTGAGGCTTCTATGTCTAAATATTGCTCCCATGCTAAGAGACTTGATAGATCTCCTATGCCTAATGCTCGTAAGCAAATTGAAATTACTTTTGCTAGGAAGCGTTACGAATCAGAACTTCATACATGTAGTAAATTTTGTAATAAATATGATGTTTTTGGACACCAAAACTGTGAGTGCCAAATGTTTTCAAGTAAAACTGATTGTTTTTACGTTAACACAAAAATTAAGAGATTTGGTAATAAAGCCGCAAAGGGCATTGGATCGTTTTGTTATTTTAAAAAGCCTAGACCTTGGACTTACCGCAAATCAAAACCATTTGGAAATCCCTTTTTCAGATCCCATTTAATGGCTCAAATTTTTTTTAAAACTATTCATATATGGATCAGATTCGATGATCTAAGATCCCAGCTAAATCATTCAAATTTAAAATATTTTATAGTCTTGATAGCCCTCCGCTGTGAGATGCATAGTGCTGGTTGGTACTTAGACAGCAAATGCTCGCGCTATATGACGGGGGATATTACCAAACTAAAGGATGTTGTTCATTATAACGGTGGCAATGTTACCTTTGGAGATGGCAAAACCTCTAAATCATAGGTAAAGGCATTCTTAATGACAAGGGTTTACCCAATGTCAATGATGTGTTGTTAGTTCATGGAATGAGAGCTAATTTGCTTTACATCAGTCAGTTTGTGATAACAGTTGCCAAGTCAAATTTTTGAAAACCTCTTGTGATGTTTTAACTGAATCGGGAGAAGATTACATAAAAGGCAAACGTGCCGTAGACAACTGTTACAAAGCTTCTAGTTCCTTGTCTTGTAATGTGACTCTTTTAAATGATTCTGGCTTATGGCACAATAGGTTGGGACACATCAGTTATGAAACCTTAAATTGGTTGTCATCACATGACCTTGTTAGAGGCTTACTAAAAATAAAGAAATTCCCCCTGCTGTTTCTGCTCCATGTCAAGTGGGTAAGATTACTAAATCCCCTCACAAAAAGGTTAAAGACGTTAACACCACTGTACCTCTTGAACTTCGCCACATGGATTTAATGGGTTCAACTAGGAATGTCAGTTTAAATGGAAACTCTTATATCTTAGTCATTGTGGACGATTTCTCTCAGTTTACTTGGGTAGCTTTCATGAAAGCTAAGTCAGAAACATTTAACAATTTTCTGAAAATATTGACTAGAATAGAAAATGAGAAAGACACCCAAGTTACCCGAATTCGAAGTGATAGAGGTGGTAATTTTAAAGAAACTAGTGTCATTGAATATTGTGAAGCTAATGGTTACTCTCATCAGTTTAGTGCTTCAAAAACTCCTCAACAAAATGGGGTTGTTGAACGAAAAAATAGAGTCATACAGGAAATGGCTAGAGTCCTTATACATTCTAAAAATTTATCGTTATATTTTTAGGAGGAATCATGCATTACTTTCGTTCACAATATTAATCGCGTATACCTTAGGAAGAATACCAAAATGACCCCTTATGAGTTTTGGTTCAACAAAAAGCCTAATGTAAAGTATTTTTGGACCTTTGGATCTATTTGTTATGTTTGTAATGATCGCGATAATCTTTCTAAATTTGAAACAAAAGGTGATAAATCATTTTTTCTTGGTTATTCTCAAAATAGCAGGGCATTTAGAGTTTACAACTTGATAACTAAATCCATTGTAGAGTCCATTAATGTTATTGTAATTGACAACACTATTGAGCCTGTTAGTAAAGATCCACCTGTTGAAACTGATTTGGATACAAATATTTTGAATGATCCAGTTTTGATAGAAGATGAATATTTGCCAGCACCAACCCTTGCCGTGCCTAACTGGGTTTCAAAGGATAATCCCTTCGCTGATGTTATGGGTGATATTCATGCGCCGGTGAGGACTAGAAATAAATTACGTCAAGTAGCTCATATGGCTGCTTTTGTATCCCTTGTGGAACCAAAATCAGTCGATGAGGCACTTTGTTATTCTTATTGGATAAACGCGATGCAAGAGGACCTAGCTCATGATTTTTGGTATTTAGTCCCGAGGCCCAAAGATATCAAAGTAATCGGTACAAAATGGATTTTCAAAAATAAGACCGATGAACAAGGGATAGTCATTCTAAATAAGGCTAGACTAGTCACACAAGGTTATTGTCAAATAGAAGGAATAGACTGTGACGAGACGTTTTCCCCGGTATCTCGTCTTGAATCGGTGAGATTAATTCTAGTTGTTGCTTGTCACCTATAATTTAAGCTGATCCAAATGGACATAAAATCTTCTTTTCTTAATGGTATTCTATTTGAATAGGTTTACGTTAAGCATCCCAAAGGATTTCATGATCCCAAACAATCCAATCATGTCTATAAACTTAAAAAGGCTTTATATGGTTTAAAACAAGCTCCTCGTGCTTGGTACAAACGTTTAACTGCTTTTTTATCTTCACATGGTTTTGTTAGAGGAGGAGTTGGCCAAACTCTATTTGTTAAAAAGTCAAATAAAAATGACATCTTAATTTCTCAAATTTATGTAGATGACATCATCTTTGGGTTCTCCGGATGTAGTTAAAAAGTTTTTAAAAGACATGAGTAGTGAATTTAAAATGTCACTTATGGGGGAGTTATAGTATTTTCTAGGACTTCAGATAAGACAACGAAGTGATGATCTTTTTATATCACAATCTAAGTATGCTAAGGATTTATCCATTAAATTTGGACTTGAAAATGCTAAAATATCATCCACACCTATGTCTATAAAAACCAAATTATCAAAATATGATAGTGCCCCTGATGAAGATCCTACTTTATACCATAGCATTATTGGTCGTTTATTATACTTAACTACTTCTAGGCCTGATATTCAATATGCTGTTTGTATTCGTGCGCGGTTTCAATCCAGTTCAAAGGAGTCTCACCTTACTAGTGCTAAAAATATTTTGAAATATGTTAAAAGCACAATTGAGTTTGGACTTTGGTATACCAATGACACCTTGTGTGAGATAATTGGGTACTTGGATGTGGATTGGGGTGGTAGCATAGATGATTGTCGTTCCACCTCGGGTGTTGCTATTATTTACGGCAGAAACTAGTTGGATGGTCTAGTAAAAAATAGACTAGTGTAACTTTGTCAACTGCCAAATCTGAATATGTTGCTGCTGGCGCATGTTGTGCTCATCTAATTTGGATTAAGCAGATGTTATCTAATTATGGTATAATTGAGTCCAAAATTCACCTTTATTGTGATAATGAGAGTGCTATTTGCATTGCTAAAAATCCTTTCCAGTATAGTAGGACTAAGCACATTAATATTAGGCATCACTTCATTAGAGAGTTGGTTGAATCGAAAGAGCTTGTAATAGAAAATATTTCTACCGATAATGAACTTGCTGATCTGTTTATAAAACCATTAGATAAATCTTGTTTTGAAAGATTAAGACATATGATAGGAATGACCGTACTTGATAACTAGATTGTGTTTATTCTGCATCCTGTTTACCAGATCTCAAACATTTTAGGATAAAGATATCTACTAACAACCGGTATCTCTTAAAATCATGTTAATTGTAGGAGACATTTATTCTGCAGTTTTAAACATACTCATATGTTAATTTCTTCCATTGTACTATTTAGTCAAAATGGGGGAGAATTGAGTACCTCTTTCTATTTCGTGTGTTGATATTCTTTCATGCATATTGTCTTATATCATTCATTCCTGCACAATTATTTATGTTCGTATTAATTCGCTAGAGCAAAATTCTTTTAACCATGATCTCGGCAGAAAGATATTTATGTTTTGCAGGGTTTCATCAACCGTGTGCCTGAGTCGTGTTTTTTTATTTATTTCTAGGATGGGTGGGTAGTTAGATACACTTCTGTATAGGACATTATAGGAATTTTTTTCCTTAATATATCAATTGATGTACTCAAGGGTTTTGTCAAAATAAGTCCAATGGGGGAGTTTGAAGGTTCCTATATAGAGCACCCTTAGCTATATAGGACTTCATCTAGTTGGACTTAGATTTTAACAAAATTATTCGTGTAATTAGGGTGAGTGTCTTTACCTCCGCCAAGCTCCTACTGCTATATACTTCATCTCGGCAATCGACTGAATTCTTAATACTCCATAAGGTTGTTTCTCACACTCTTTGTGGCTCATAAAAGTTTTATTCTATCTCATAGGACACTACACGACACAGCATATCATTTTAATCATGTCTATTGATTGAACATGTACGTTATTAAAAGAAATTTTAAAACAGTTAAAAAAATAGTTTGAAATTTATTTAATGGAACATACATGTCAAAAATAAATTTTCAGAATAATTTTTAAAATGTTAAATACTCGTTTATATTCATTTTGAAAACTTTTTATATGTGCGTGTCTTATATTTTTTTAGTCTAATAATATGTTTGCATGCGTGTGTAAGTGTTATATGTTATATGTTATTATATGTATGCAGAAATAAGTGGGTAATATATATATATATATATATATATATATATATATATATATATATATATATATATATATATATATATATATATATATATATATATATTAGCCTTAGATCACCGCTGGCATGTCCACTTAGTAGGCTTGTTGCCCATACCTTGGTTGTTACCTACAGCTATATGACTTTTGACGTTGTAGACTCCCAGCTATACGATAACTTTGTGTTTGAAATATGAGATGTGTTTAAACAGTTTCTATAATATCTGTCTTTTGGTCTATAGAAAACGACTCCATGTGTCATCGATCTTGTTACAACGGTAGCATTCTTTTTATGGTTTACAGATGGATTCCACCAACTTTGAACCTTATCTTTTCGCCCACAATTTTTTCCAAAACCAAAGCTGGTTTTATTTGGCCTTCAAAGTTTGTTACGAGTTGGTTACAGTTGGCATTACACACGATAATTTTTTGCTGGATCATTTGTGTTTCTTTAAACATCGTCCTATCCTTTTTAATCTAGGGCCAATATTGTTTAGGCTTTATCCTTGTGAATGTTTTTGAACCAATTACACCGGTTCTTATTTCTCTATAAATAGAACCCTCTAGGTCGTAGTTTTCAGAATCGAGAAAAATAATTTTTAAGCGGAAGCACTTCTGAAATTTTGAGAGAGAGATTATACACCTGCTTCAAAAAGATTTATCTTAAGAGTGTATACTTTGAACTAAGGCTGTTTCTACTCAATATTTTTGAAATCTTGAGGAGTCAAGTTTGGGCGTTTTTTTTCCAGAACATCATCTCTCAATTCTTGTTGATTTTTCATTTTGAAAAATCTGGTTGTGAGTATCTCTAATTGTTGTTCTTGTTTAATTTGTTCATTTAGATTTGTTATCTACTGGATCTAATTTTTTGTAGTTTATTACTGAAATATATTTTATATATATAAACACTACACACACGAACAACATACTTGTGGTATTAAGTCTGATTTTCCAAAATTATTGGTATTGTGTTTGATCTAATTTTCTTAGATCTATTTTTGTGGATGTCCTGTCCACAAATTTAATTTGTTTAATAACTTTGATTATTTTGATATGTTCTAAATCAATGTTTCATTAAAACGTTTTGTTTTGATTGAATTTAGAAATCTTGGTTCATTATATTGATATTATTAGGTTTAGACATTTAAACCGGTAGAGGAATAAATTGTAGAAATCTAAAATATGATTCAATTTTATTCTTACATGAACCATATACTTGATGATTTGAGAATCTAGAATTGATTATACTAAATCAAGAATATCATATTATTGAAATGTTTGGATTGACCTTATATATATATATTTGAGATTAAAATTGATTTGATCTAAATATTCTTTAAGACAGTTGCATGATATTTTCAGTCTTGTTATTTGTGTATATGATTACTTGGTTAATTTAAGTGATTTTCTGGAATTGATTTACATATCATATCACTTAGATATATTCATTCACTTTGTACTCACGTAGACACATTTATGGCTGTGAATATTTGAACAAGTCTAGTGTTCAAGATTTAAAAGAAAATAAAGCTTTTCAAAACTGTATTGAACGTCAAGAAGACTTGAATTGAGTTGACACAAGACTTGCAAAGATATATAGGAGATATAATCTGTTACATAGCATTTGGTTGTACCATTTTAGTGTGTGTGTGTCATCTAGGATAATACACAACACAAATACTTCACTAGAAAATAGGACACAATAGGCACTGAGACGATCTTGAGCTAGAAGAGCAAAAGGGAGACATTAAGAAGTGTAGAACGCAAAAGCAAGCAAGGACAAACATAAAGAGAGAGAGAGAGCAGAGTAAGCGACTAGGGAGGAGACTTGTTCTTGTGAGGTAATAGCTACATCTATCTTCTATACGTTGTTGTGTTTGTTGATTGCAACTCGTTCCTATTGATTTTGTTGTTTTAGTGGAAGTAGATTAGGTGACCCTTAGAAAGGTCCGTTCTTTTTCCCGAGGAAGGGTTTTTGCAACGTTAAGTAAACCCCTTGTTCTCTACTTTACATATCTACAATATCTCGCCTCATACAAAAAAGTAGGTTTAATACTAGAAACGCACCTAATTAATTGAATTATATATTATCTATTTTGACACCTAGTTAACTCAAGATAATAATTAGGACTATTAATTGACTTTGCAAATTAAAACTTGTTTTTGCAAAGTTAACAATTCAAGAAAAGTTTGAATTGGTCCCTTCTTGAATAACATAGATAACTAGTGGGTAATTGGAGTTTATTTTGGCAAATTATTTTACTTCTGCATTATAGTCTATCGTATATGCCACACGCTCAAGGGTCTTCCGAAGAGATAAGGGAAATCAAAATAGGATCCTATTTAGATGATTTAGAAAGGTATGAACTCATCCAACTCCATAAAGAATACATCAACGTCTTCACTTGGTCTTATGTTAATATGCCAGGGATTGATTTGAAGATCATTGTTCACCGCGTACCTACGTATCCAGAAGCCATACATATTAACCAAAATATCATGAAGATAAGGCCAAAATAGTCCCTTAAGGTCAAAGAGGAAGTCATGAAACAACTCAGCATGGCCTTTCTAAGGGTAGACGAATACCCATTATGGTTGGCCAACATCGTGATTACCCAAAAAGGGAGGAAAAGTGAGGATGTGTGTAAACTGCAAAGATTTGAAAAAAGCTAGTCCAAAAGATGACAACCCATTACCGAACTTCGACATTATCATCAACACTGCAGATCACACCCTCACGTCCTCCGTGGATGGCTTCACCGATTATATTTAGATCAAAATGCAACTAAAAGACCAGGAAAAAAATGACTTTTACTACCCTTTGGGGGGATTTTTTCTACATAATAATGTCGTTTTGACTCACGAATGTTAGTGCCACTTATTAACGAGGGGCCACCTCCTTAACACATGATATGATCCACAAAGAGGTCGAAGTCTACATGGATGACATGGTTGTTAAATCCAAAACATGAGAATGAAACATTCCAACATTGAGGAAGTTCTTTGAAAGGATGAGGATGTACCAAATGCTCCTAAACCTCAAAAGTGTGTCGTAAGAGTCATTAAGGGGAAATTACTAGGATTCTTTGTCAGCGAAAAAGGATTGGAAGTTGACCCAAATAAGGTCAAGGCTATCTTAGAAATTCCACCATCTTCACCAAGAAGGAATTTAGGGGCTTCCTAGGAAGGATACACTATATCAGTAGGTTTATCTTTTAGATGACCTCTATATGCGAGGTAATTTTCAATCTGCTTTGCAAAGACTCCACCCACATGGAACTCCATTTCCCAAGAAACCTTTGATAAAATTAAGCAATAATCGACAAACCCGCTCGTATTGTCTCCACTGTCGCCCAGACATCCTCTTCTCATGTATTTCATGATCACAGACACCCGCCATATTGGCTCAATATGCTGAAGAATCCCATAAGTAATAATTTATATACTATGCCATTTAGTAGCTCAATATATGTGAAGAATGATATATAACCCTAGAAAAATCTTGACTATTTATGGTATGGGAAATACAGAAGCTAATACATTACATGATCACATTTGAAATCAAGCTAATCTCCCACATGGATCTTCGAAAATACCTTCTCAAAAAATATCCATTAACAAGTAGAATGTCCAAGTGGTTATTCATGCTTACAATGTTTGACATTGTGCACGTACATCAGAAAGCCGTCAAAGGGTCGGGCATCGTAGACTACTTAACTAAAGCCCTTTTGGATGAACAAGATGATATCACTGCCCAGTTTCCCAACGAAGATATTATGGTAACAGAAAGTTAGGAAGAATATAAACGGCAATTATACTTCGATGGAGTTGCAAATAAAAAGGGGTTCGACATCAGCATGTTCCTGATTTCACAAAATGGGAGACACTGGCCTATGACCATCAAGAGTAATTATGATCACACCAATAACATTGCCAAATGAGAATCTTTCATAGGGTGATGAAGATATATCACAAAATAATAATAATAAGGATCAATGAGTAAGGGGACTCAAATCTCATCATATGCCATATTCTGGGATATTGGAAGATCAAAGAAGAAAATCTTCAAACCTACTAGGAATACCTAGAGAAAATTACTTCCTTATTCGATGATGTTCATTTATTTAATCTTCCTAGGGCTCATAACAGCTTCGCTAATACATTGGCTACCCTAGCCACCAGGGTGGACATACCAGAAGATATGGGTAAAGTACAAATAGACGTGTGCAAATAATAACTACCTGGGTTTTTGTATGAAATTTGCATGGATGATCCCATAGATAAAGTTCCCTAGTATAAAGACTTAAAAGAACTTCTCCAAAACGATAATTACCCCACCAGATCAAGAAAAAAAATAAGATGGTAATCCGACAATGGGCTGCCCAATTCATCATTTTCACGGGACACCTGCACAAGAGACATCTTTACGGCACCCATCTGTGTTGTCTTGAAAAAGGTGAAGAAAAAAGGGTGATAGAATAAATCCATGGAAGAGGATAAAATCCTCACATGAGCGAACAAAAGATTATCCACCGAGGGTATTATTGGATCACTCTTTAACACGGCTGTAGTAAATACATTTAAAGATGCCTAAGTGCTAACAATTCATGAATTTGTAGCATTTACCTCCGAGAAAACTCTACAGCATGACATCGTTGTGGCCCTTTTCAATATGAGGGATTGATATCATCGAAAGGGTAAAAATAAAGGATTCAAACAACCATGAACCATCTTATTTTCCATGGACTATTTCACCAAATTAGTTTAAGCATAATCTTAAGTTGTAATGAATGTGAAAAAGGTGGTTCGATTCATATGAAAGAATATCATATGCAAATATGGGGTGATATTTGAATCGATATCTTACAATGGGATAAATTTCAAATAAAACATCACCGATCTTATCGAAGAGTATGGAATCCAGAGGCAAAAATCATCTCTATAACGCCCTTAGACCAATGACAATTTGGAATCAACAAATAAAAACATAAAAAAAATACTGAGCAAAATGACCGAGAGATGCTGAGACTGGGCTGATCTCATTTTGTACACACTATGGGAATATAGGACTACAGACAGAATTCCTATTAGGTCCACTCCATTATCATCTGTGTATGGGATATAAGCCATGCTTCCGATCGAAATGGAAATCACCTCCTTTAGGGTATTATGAGAAAATCAAATCTTCAAAGCATATTGGGTAAGAAACAGATATGAAGAACTAGCAATTCTCGATGAATGACGATTACTAGCATAATACGATATGAATGGGTATTAAAAATGGGTCGTTGGAGCCTTTAATAAGAAATTCAAGAACAGAGGGATCAAAGAAGAAGATTTTATACTGAAGGAAGTCACTGAACTCATATGGAACCCTTGAGGCAAGTTTTGTCCACACTGGATTGGGCCGTATATAGTAAATAAGATTAGGAGGCACAACCCTCCTCATCGATATTGATGGAATAGAGCTATCTAAGTCGACTAATCTATATCGTCTTAAGAAGTACTATGTGTAAGAGAAAGTCATTAAACATTTAGTAAGAACTACATACGACCTGATCCTCCATAAAATAAAAAAATGTATCAAATTAATTACCAAGCCAATTCAGGCACATGTTGGAGGTATGTAATCAACATCTCAGGGTCCGGTCAACTACACCATACCCCTCTGAGGGATTGAAGTCTTTTTATCTTATCTTGTCTTTTAGATTACTAAGAACCTTTCGCAAAGTCATTAGGATAACAAAAGAAGGTTAGCCCACAAGGGACTCATTTTTATTAAAAGTAAAAAACTTTCATTACAACACACTCATTTATCATCATCAGTTAAAAACATTACACAAGGCTATTCAAGGTGAGTTACTGCATATCCTGTCAAAGGACTCAAAATCATCCACTTATTCTTCTGAAATAGTCATGTCTCAGGAACCACTATTGGGCTACGTATCATAAAAGGGATCCCCATCCCACGACAAAGAAATTCTGTAAGCATCCACGGATCCAGCAATATTCAATTCAAATATCTAGATAAAGTCACTCTCTTTCATAACAACGACATCCCTTACTTTCTCTCAAATCGAGAGCATGTACTGCTTAGTCAAAATCAATGGCATACCAAAAAAAGAAGGTGGAACAGTGGGACCTCACTCCTCCAAAGGTTAGAGATCATGCCCACAAGTTTTAGGGACTAAGGTGCAATCAAATAGAGTTAACCCAATGGGGATTGGATCTCATGCCTTCTTCCAAATAAACCCATTACTCGCCTCGGGAGGTAAAAAAAGGTATAACACAGAGCAAACATATAATGTAGGAGAACGTCCCGAAAGATAAATGAGGAGTCACAATCGGCCTCCAGGGAAAATACCAGCGAATTTAAGAATGTCCAAACTCAAAAAGACATTCTACCCATTCTCCTTAGGTCTTTATCATGAGGATCAACAACTCATAAAAGACATACTCAACTGGATAGTAGGGGAGAGACAAATGGTCCTCAATCAGGATCAACCTCACTAGTAGCCACATATATAAAAGCACGGGGGTTCCATATAGAGGACATTCCTGGGAGAGAAAGGCGGAAATACCATTAAGGTCTCACCCAGAATCAAAAGTATCAGGATCTTTCCCTCCTTCATTCATAAAACTACATCTGCGAGGTGAATGTCGACATATGTAGCGCTAATAATTATAAAGTGTTGAGATACTAATGCTATGGACATAACACTTCTTCAGCCTCCCCTATGCCCTCTTCTAGGGATATCGGATATAAAAAGGCAACTACCACCATTAGGTCAATTTAATCCCCAGTGAGGAATTCTTGAGCAGTAGGATAGCCCAATTCTAGCAGCTCAATAAGATAAGAGATTCCTACTCATCTCATATACGGCTCAGCAATGGGATAGTTCACACCATATCCTATCAAACAACAATAGTCTTCAAATCTCATGCATATTTTGTCCAAAGCAAAGCGTAATATATGATCCTTTAGGTACAAAAAAATGAGCAACCACTTTCAAGAAAGCCCAGCCAATTGATATGTGTAATACCCCATATTTTTATGGCATTTAATTAAATTGGGATTAATTAAATTAAATTGGAATAAATTAATTTAATATTAATCCGGATTTTAAAATAAATATTTACTAGCGTGACAAGAAATAGTAATTATTGGTAAGAATTATGTTGAATATTACTAGATGAGTAAAGTAATATATGAGATTGAATTTATTAAAATTATCACGAGTGAATAAAATGACAATTATAGAAATTAAGTCGGGACGCGCGTGTGTCGTGTCGAGACTAAATTAATGGAATAAAAAAAGTGAATTAATTTTAAGTCGTCCGTATGGCCGTTTATAGTGCGCCAATTTGTCCGTAAGGGTTGAGATAGTAAATAAAGTGTACCCGGGGGTTTAGTTTGAGTCTCAGGATTTTTTAGGCCTAACCGATAACCCGGGAGGGCATTTTGATAATTTCCAATTTTAGGCCTTAATTATGGACGAAAATTGAAGTGTTATATCTGATGAGAGTTAGATTCCTCAAGGGTTAGAAATATTAAAGGTGTAGACAGGCTAAGGAAGAGAGAAGAGAGAAGGCTTCCAAGGAGGAGAGCCACCAACCCTACACCAATTCCACCACCAACGCGTAGATCAGAAGAAGGGGATTGTTACTATATCACTTTAATTCGTCGGATCAGACCTTTGGTTTTCAGGCATGTATCTAACTTGTTATTCTTTAGTTGATAACACATCCATGCTAGTGTAGGAATTAATTTATATCTTCATGACAATAATGTTGTTGGGAGATTATTATTGAAATTTTGAAGTAGAAACCATATTAGGATGAATATATTGTCATATGTAGAATGTTATCCAAGAAATTTGATGCCAGTAGAGATATAAATCTAGAACTAAATGAATTCTTGAGAAAATTTGATGAACTAGGATTAAATGATAATTTCTTGAATTAACCCATTGGATGACTAATCTTGAGGAATTAATGAATGTTTTAAGTTAGAAATCACCCATATTAGTTTATATAACGTTCATGATGTTTGGTTGGGAGTTTGGGACATGTTAATAGAGTTTTGATGATTTAATTTGGAAGAAACTCGTAGTCTTAATATGCAGAATTCTAGGCAAGACCTTTTTGGTCTATAAAGCGATCGACCCCTTTTCATCGATCGATCGACTCCTCCTAGAAATGGGAACTTTTTCTCCTTTTAAATAATAATCCAATCCCGATGTGTAAGGACCTTTGGACATAATTTATATATCATAATGGGACTTGAGAAGGACCAGTAGGGTATAAGTAGGGTCCAGATAATACGACTTTATATGAGATTTAACAGTGGGATTTCGAGGGTATAAATTGAATGGGAAATCGTGCTTAAGTTAAATTAGATCTTGCGAGAATTAATAAGGACTTAGACCAGTAAGTTATTGATTGTACATCTACTGATTTTATATTTAGCAAGAGGATACACTTTGAGATTCAAGAAGTAATTCAAGATTTGTGGTAATTGAGAAAATAAAAAGAATGATTTATCTATATATAGAAGTTGGGCATAGTTTGCATGTAATAAGGGTCGTGGGTATACCTAGCTGAATAATGTGAATATATATGTATGTGTATTAGTGTATATATATAAAGTTGTATATTTGTGTGTAATCATACTCGTGCAACTTGTTATGACGGAGGTTCTGCACTGGGATAGTTTTATCTCAATTGGACCTTTATGGGGGATATTGGCTGGTACCCTAGAACATCACATCCTTGGTACAGGCTATTCGAGAATGATAGTCAAACGGTCCTAAGAGACGTGAGGGTATGTGCTAACCTCTTAGTGACTTGGAACTATGCTTCGCCTCCATTATGTGTGTTTTGTGTTAATACAGCTCGAGAGTGATTCCGAGCTAGTATTTTCCTTTGGTATGAGTGATACGGGGACTTGATAGCAAAGTATGCTAGCACCATAGACTTATGTGGGGTTCCCTACTAGTATATATATTATGTGTGATAAATATATGTACCTGTGATTAATCTAATGTCCTTATAAGTAGATAGAATTAAGTAATTGATATTAAATGAGTTAAGTGGTTAAGAACTTAAGTCTAAATTGAGATAAATATAACTGGCTTGGCAAATTCCTAATAAAAGGGTCATCAAATATAAACTATGGTTATGCGATCACTTGGATTAGTCTTGGTGAATGAAAGTTAGGTTAAACTAGTTAACAAGGTTAAATAAACTAGGTCAATTCGGTAGTACGTTAGGCGTGCACACTAGTTGAGATGTGAGGATTCTCAAGTGAGTGTCGAGGTACTAACATGTATATAATATCAACTGGTAAGCATTTTAAATACTTACTAAACTATTTTTAAAATTGTTTTACACCCGGGCTCTTACCTGGTTCTTATTATATTTTCTTCCTCTTGTATATATATATATATATATTACAGGTGCCCAGCCAAAGGGGTGTCAGGCCTAGATCTTTGGACCATTGACGTGCTGCAGCTATTGTGAAAGTTGCAGGTCCTTGCAGTAGACGACTCTATTCTTTTCTTCCAGTATTCTAATTAGTTATTCCCAGATAAGGCATGTGTCGCCCGTTTCAATATTTCATTTAGTTTAGAGAGAGACTTATATCTTTATTATTTCAGGATTTAGCTATTGTTGGATTATTTTATTTATTTCCTTGTCCTGCGATTGGGATTTTGAATTGATTAATATAACTTGGTTATTTCAATTGGATGGTAGGTTTTAATATTATCATTGGAATACATGAAAATGGTTTCATATTAAATTACAACAATAGTACTTAATTCAAAAATAAATGTTTTGACACTTTACTTAATTATTTATTAGGTGATTAATAAATAAAAAATATTTTTTGATAGTGATGCTAAGAATGAAACAACCGGACACTTTGATTTAATTTAATAAAGGAATGATCACCCGGTAATTAATTAGGCGGGGTGTCACAACATGTTCCTCCAAGATAGAAAAATGGCCAAACCATATCGGTCCAATCTCGAAAGATACTAATCATCGAAGCTGTGAACAAAGTTATCTATCTTATAATTTAGAGCATCCTGATAATCAGAGTTTCGAAGTGTCATTTCAAGAAATAAACCACAAGCATACCACATTATATATAGACTAGAAGAGAAATAATCCAGGAGGTGTGAGATTCCAAGGCCCAAGCCCCTTCCAATTTATAGAAATATGGAATTGATCGATCGGACCCTCCCTAGACCGATCAGTCATCTTATAAACATAAGAAAATTCAGTCTACTCCTACAGACCTACTAACTAAAAATTCGCTTGACGTGACTTGTTATGAGAATTGAAAATATAAAGACTCTAAAAATGTAAAAATGGGACTCTTTGCTATTCTTGACCTTAATAAGATCTTTGCATATTTATTTCATTATCATTGCCATCATTACAAAATCAAACTGGTGACCCAAATATAAAAGCATCTTTCATAAAGAAGCATGTTTTGTACATAATGCTAGGAATAAAGGACAAATCCACTTGAAACCATAAATAAATACGAAATACAAAGCACAAAAATATAAATATATGAGAATTTAAATCAATCCCATGGTCCAATAAAGGATGAGTCACCATTATCCTCCCCAGAATTTGAATATGAGATTGTAACTAGTGCTACCGAGGAGGCACAAGAAAGGCAGGTCCCCTATGCCTAGGGAAAACTCATCGAGAAAACTCAGGTACATCAACTACTTGAAATCCCAAACCATCTTCGAGAAGGGGGCTTTGAAAATCCTCCATCATTGGATTCCCCTCGCCTAAATCCCTCGTCGTCATACAGAGGTAGGCCATATATGCATCCATCATCGGGGACATATACATTATCACTACCCAAGGGACAATGAAAGCATGCAATAATAAATGGAGCATCACAAATTTAATTTCAAGTAAAATAAAAGAAAAAGAATTGAATCAAATAAAAATGCATTGTCTACCTCAACTCTCGCGGGATCGGCGAAATAATGATGGGAAGGAGGAACCGGTACCTCATACTCTGCACCGTCATCTTAGTATACCAAATGGATAAACCCATAACACGAATGATTAGTGGAGGAGCCAAGAAACGGTCTGACGCCATAGTAACTCCCATAGCAGGTCCTGTAACACCCCGTATTTTAATTTAGGTGTGACACACTAAGGTTGAAATTTTGAAAGTTGTTCGAAAGAATCAAATATGGATATAGTGACCAAGTCCGGGAATAACGGTTGAGAAAATACCGAGATATAAATTTTATTTAGGTAAAGGCTAAATAATTTAGAGTCGAGAATTGAGACTCGGGTGGTGTTAATTCGGGCCACGAAAGTAAGTCCGAATATATATTGGTTAGGGCGATACCAAAAGAAATAAATCTGTAAATTAATTAATAATTCGAGTTGGGCCACAAACTCATTATAAGAACGGAATAGGCTTGTGTTATGGACTTAGTACACGGTATAGTAGGGATATTATATATATATATATATATATATATATATATATATATATATATATGGTTGTGCTTTAATATCAGTGATATATATTATTATTATATTCTCTAGTGCTATAGGGGTAGGTTGTGCATAGTGGATGAATCCCCTAGCTTGAGGAGTAGGGCGAGTACAATCCCAGGTCATAGCGTCCGTTATATGGGTGAGGAGCATATCACTTTCAGGGAAGGAATATGACTGTTGAAGACAGAAAATGGCCACTGCCATTTTAGTGGCGTCAACAGTAGATAAATGATGAGGATGAGATTGAAGATGAAGATAAACATTCACATCAAACATATAAGAGACAAAAAAATTTAAAGTAGTTCGACCTTATAAGAATGGCCTACGTCCACTGTTATTTTATTCCCAGGGGTTTACAATAGCACAATGTGGTAGAGAGAGAAAAAGGTGTGGATCTTGTGTATGGTATTTCTTGGTTCTCTTCCATCTCCTTTTTGGCTAAGGGAATACATGTATTTATAGTGATGGGAGATAAAGAGATTCATTATATGTAGACATTTATACATTATGTCTAAATTTAACGAATCTAATTGTTGAATTGCTTGGTATGCTATGTGTTGTCATCTACAGTATAAATGTACATTAATGCTCAATAAATGCATAGTCATCTTCATTAATGCACATTAAATGCATAGTTATCCCTTGATATTCCTGGTTGGTATGCCGACCAACTCTCCTCGGGTGCCGACTAACTCTCCTCGGGGGCCGACTGACACTCCTCGGGTGCCGACCAATTCTCCTCGGATGCTGACCAACTCTCCTCGGGTGCCGACTAACTCTCCTCGGATGCCAACCAACTCTCCTCAGGTGTCGAATATTGTCACATAGGATGACATGTGTCCTTTTCTGATTGGTCCTCGTAGATGGAGAATTTTTGCATTAACAATGACCTCCTCCAATGTATCTGCTTTAACCAAGTTAGTAAGAAATTCTGACTTGGGGTAAGTAGGTATGTGATTACGCCTAGTGGGATAGTACTTTAGGAATACCCTGTGAGACTTGACTTGGGGAAAATACTTATATTAAATGTTATTTCAGTATGTTTGTGAATACTGCAATATGACTAAATATGTAATTAGGTAAATAATTATATATAGGATAATTAATACAAGTGTAGAATGTATTATGTGCATAACAGGTGTGAGTGTTATATGAAATTAAAAAGGGGAATGATTTAATTAAGTTGATGTTTATAATAGCTTAAAAATCATGATTTAAAATATACTCAGTTAGAGTAGGAAAATGACAAGGGGTTATATAAGTTATCGGGTCGAGAGAGTAGGACCTAGGTAAATTAAATGAAGGCGTTAGTAGTGCACATTAGAGGAGGGGTGAGGATATCCTCAAGGGAGTGCGACACTAACTAAAATATGAAGAGCATTCATATTTATTTATTACTGCAAGTTAATCATTTGCTAAATGTTTTTCAAATGTTTTTGGGTACTAACCCTTGCTATATAATTTTTTTTTAAAAACCTTTTAGGTGTCCAGCCACAGGGATGCCAGGCTTGACTCTATTTCAGGATATCCGTTGCTGCAGCATATGTGAATGTTGCGGGAGTTTTGATAGATGCCTCATTCTTTCATTCTAGTGTAGAGACTTCTATCATTTATTTTGAGTATGTCGCTCACTATTCATTTAATTTCTGTCAGACTTGTTGAGATTGATTACTTGTCTTTATTTTATATTTGTTGGATTTTTGGACTGATGGTTTATTCGGTTAGTCATTAAATTGTGTATGGTAGTTTTAGTTAATCATGATTAATTGCGTCATTTTATTTTTCGCATGAGAAGACATTCGAGATAATAAAAAATAAAACTTGACACCGGTCTAATTTTTCTCACCTAGGTCTTTAGTAATTAAAAAGACGACAGTGATGCTAAGGATGATCCAACTGAGAAACCTGTTCTAACTTAATTTAGGACTGATCACCCGGGGTTAATTAGGCGGGGTGTCACAGATGGTATCAGAGCATCAGGTTCTAGTGTCCTTAGGATCTGTACGACTTCCTACGTTTCAGCGTAGCACTAGGTTGTTATAGAACCCTATTATTAGGACTGTTGATTTATTTTCCGCTTGTGAGATATCGTATTTCCGCTGTGAATATTTTTGTGTAAATTGTGTACTTATACGATTCAATCTATTTCAGATGCCACCGAGGAGACTGAGAGCGGAGTGGGCTGAGGCTAGGGATGAGGTCAGGGAAGCTCACCAGTAGCCACAGGTACCGCCACCACCACCCCCACCCGAGTTGATTTCCACTACTCAGGTGGCAGTGATAGTGGCCCAGGCAATCGAAACAGCAATGCGAGCTATGGCAGCTCACTTTCCACAGCCCCAGGCACCGCCTCCAGTGGCACCAGCAGTTCAGGCACCAGTGGGGCCACCATATTGGCAGAGAGTTAGGGAGACCTTTCAGAAGGGTCTCCCACCTGAGTTTCTGGGTAGCACAGATGTAGTAGAGGCTTGTGACTGCAAGAAGAACATTCAGTGCCATCTGCGCATGCTGGAGTCTACCGAGGTACAGAAACAGATGCTTGCTAGCTTTCGTCTATCGGGGGCAGCTTTACAGTGGTGGGAGTCAGTTACCACCGTCGAGGAGCGAGACTTGATGTCGATAGCAGAGTTCTGGGTGCGGTTCGACCGCAAATACTTTCCACCAGCAGTAGAGGCTGAAATGAGAAATAAATTCAGTGGTTTAGTACAGGGTGACCGATTAGTGGAAGACTATGAGGAAGAGTTCACCCGTTTGGCAAACTTTATGCCAAATGAGGTGAGTGATGAGGAGCAAAAGAAATCGAGGTTTATGGAAGGTTTAGCCTGGCGGATCAGGCAACATTTGATTGGGAATCTGGCGTTAGTGACATATACAGATGTCGTTAATGCCGCACTTGTACACTGCCAGGATCATCTCTTCCATGCGAAGGGGAACAAGAGAATAGGGGAGCCGAGCCAACAGGGCAAGGCAGTTACTAGTGGTGACGCAAGTGGTGCTTAACAGCAGACGGGCAGTCAGCAAGGGAATCAGGCTAAGAAGTTTAAGCCTGGTGGGTTCCGACCGGGAGGACATGGGTTCAGGTAGGGGCAGCCGGGCCCAAATCAGCAGCAGAAGGTAACGCAGGGCCGTCAGGGCCAAGGGAACAATGGGGGAGGCCATTAGGGCCAAGGCCAGCCGCGCCAGGGCCAACGACAGGGGGATGGTCAGAGACGCTGATTTGTCTGTGGCCAGCCTGGACATTTTAAGAGGGAGTACCCACATAGGGGCAGGGGTCAATAACAGGAGACCCAACAGGGGCAACGGGGACAAATGCCGCCAGCAGTGGCAGCAGCACCCGCTCCACCGTAGCAGGGACAGATGCACTACGAACGTGTGTATAATATTCGGGATGTTCCCAATCCTCCGGCGCAGCAAGCACCGCCAACAGTTGAGGGTATGTTTCTCATTCATGGTTATGAGGGTAGTATTCTTTTTGATACGGGAGAATCGCATTCATTCATTAAATATAATTTTGCTAAACGGCCCGGACTACTAGAGACCGCGGGTAGTCTTCGAATGTGTGTAGAGTCGCCAGTAGGCAGTGGGGCTACGATTCACTCAATTTGTCCGGGTGTGGACATTTTGATTGGGAGACTTAATTTAGCAGCGGACCTCTTGGTGTTAGATATGGAGGGGTACGATGTCATCTTAGGTATGGATTGGTTGGCAGGTTATCGGGCGACGGTGGATTGCTACGAGAGGACCATCGTGTTCTCCATTCCAGGGCAGGAGATGTTCTTGATAGCAATGCCACTACCTGAGGGAGGGTAACGCACACACTTGTATTACATTGAGGAGGAAACCTCACAGGAGGTGGCTATTCCATTGGACTCAATCCCAGTGGTGAGAGACTTTGAGGACGTGTTTCAGGAGATACTAGGGTTGCCACCTAGAAGGAAATTGAATTTTTAATCGATTTATCCCCGGGGATGAGGCCAATTGCTCGGTCCCCATATCGTATGGCCCCTTCAGAGATGCGTGAGTTGAGAGAGCAGATTCAGTAACTTCTGGGTCAAGGTTTCATACGATGGAGTACATCGACTATAGAGAGATGAATAAGTATCCGTTGCCTAGGATTGATTATCTATTTAACCAGTTGAGAGGGGTGTCTTACTTCTCTAAGGTCGACTTGAGGTCAGGGTATCATCAACTACGTATCCGAGAGGAGGATGTTCCTAAGACCGCTTTTCTGTCACGGTATGGATCTTATGAGTTCAGGGTGATGCCATTCGGGCTCACCAATACACTAGCAATGTTCATGGACCTCATGAATAGGGTTTTCATGGAGTTTCTCAATCAGTTTGTCATCGTGTTCATTGATGACATTCTGATCTACTCGCGCACCGAGAAGGAGCATGCAGAGCACCTGCGTATAGTGTTACAGACATTGTGGGATCACAAACTCTATGCCAAATTCGGTAAGTGTGGATTTTTTCTATGGGAGGTTCAATTCCTTGGTCACGTGGTGTCAGACCGGGGTATTGCGGTGGATCTGAGTAAAGTATCGGCGGTGAGGGAGTGGGGGCAGCCCACAACACCGACTGAAGTGCACAATTTTCTGGGATTGGCCGGTTATTTCAGGCGGTTCATCAAAGGATTCTCAAAGATTGCGGGCCCTTTGATGAATTTGACCCGAAAAAGGGGTGCCTTTCACTTGGAGTGATCATTGTCAATTAGCTTTCGACGAGTTTAAAGGACAAGTTGACATCTGCACCCGTGCTTGCATTGTCGAAAGGAGGAGTAGAGTATCGAGTTTACACTGACGCATCCTTACGGGTACTTGGGGGTGTGCTTCAGCAGGAGGAACGAGCTATAGCTTATGCGTCCAGGAAGCTAAAGCCCCACGAGAGGAATTGCCTCACTCATGACCTGGATTTAGCAACGGTCATTTTTGCTTTGAGGATATGGAGACATTATCTTCTAGGGGAGCAGTTCACGTTATTTATGGATCACAAATCAGTCCAGTATCTCTTCACTCAAAAGGATCTGAATATGAGGCAGAGGCGATGGATATAATTCATGAAAGACTACCAGTTTGACATTCAGTATCATCCTGGTAAGGCTAATGTGGTAGCAGATGCATTGAGTCGAAGACCGACTGGGGAAATATCAGAAGTCTAGAAAGCGAAGTGGAGACAACTTCGATATGAGGATGAAATAGTCAGGGCTTGTATGTCAGCATTATCCATCACACCTGAGATCATTATGTGAGTTGTGAGGGCTCAGGCAGAGGATCAGACCTTCCGGGATAGGGTGAGCCAGTTGCTAGCTGAGGGAGCAGAGGGTTACCCGATCAGCTCAGAGGGAGGCTTACGCCTTAATGGAAGGTTAATTGTGCCAGAGGATGAGGAGTTGAGGCACGCTGTTATGACAGACTCTCATGGGTCGAGATTCACGGTACATCCCGGTGGGGATAAGATGTATCAGGATATGAGGAGGCAGTATTGGTGGGCAGGAATGAAACGGGATATAGCAGAGTTTGTTTCGAAATGTGCCACGTGTCAGCTTGTGAAAGTTGACCATCAGAGACCATTAGGTATGCTATAGCCACTTGAAATTCCCGTATGGAAGTGGGAGAGCATCTCCATGGACTTCATTACAGGGTTATCGACATCGCATAAGGGTCACAATTCCATATGGGTAATTGTGGATCGGTTGACCAAAGTGGCCCACTTCCTGCCGATTCGCACAGACTTTGAGATGATGTGTTATGCGCAGCTATTCATAGCAGAGATTGTTAAGTTGCACGAGGTTCCGATAAATATTGTGTCGGATAGGGACAAGATCTTTGTGGCCCACTTTTGGTAGAGTTTTCAGGAGGCCATGGGCACGGAGTTACGTTTGAGTACAACCTATCACCCACAGACTGACGGACAGACTGAGAGAGTCAATCAGATGCTGGAAGATATGCTCAGAATGTGCATATTAGACTTTGGGGGAGGTTGGGAGAAATATCTTCCTCTGGTAGAGTTTGCTTGTAACAACTCTTACCAATTTACGATCGACATGGCACCATTCGAGGCACTATACAGGAGACCTTGTCGTTCACCCGCTTGTTGTTTAGAGGTGGGGGATAACAAACTATTGGGGCCAGAGATTCTTCAGGAGACATCTGCCAAGATAGAGCTGATCCGAGGGAGGATTTGGATAGCTCAGGATAGGAAGAAAAGTTACGCTGATGCTTCACGGAGACATGTGGAGTTAGAGGTTGGGGACCAGGTATTGGTCCGGGTGTCCCCTATGAAAGGGGTGATGAGGTTCGGCAAGAAGGGTAAGTTAGCACCGAGGTACGTGGTACCTTTCCCTATTATCGACAGGGTGGGGCCTGTAGCCTATAGGCTGGGATTACCGGATCACCTTCAGCGAATACACGACGTGTTCCATATGGCATCGCTGAAGAAATATCGCAGGAGCGAGAGGGCCTTCTGGCACATTCCACTCGAGGAAATTGATTTACAGCCAGACGTCTCATATGAGGAGAGACCGGTGGCTATTCTGGACCGTAGCGAGCGAAAGTTACGATCCAAGGTTGTTCCACTAGTTAGAGTACAGTGGGGTCATCACAACGTTGACGAGTCTACCTCGGAGCATGAGGAGGATATGCGGGAACAATATCTAGAGCTTTCATCACAGGTATAACCTAATTTCGGGGACGAAATTCCTTTGTAAGGGGGAGTATGTAACACCCCGTATTTTCATGCATTAAATATTTAATTAATTCGAAAATTTAAAATTACTTGTGTGAGTCGTAATTTTAATTGAATTAATTAGGGAAATTTTATTTAAATATTAACCGGGAAGTGAAGGGTTAATATTTAAGGAAAACATATTTACTAAGTGAATAGTAATATTATAATTGCGTCATTTCGAATAGTAATGACGGGATATGTGCTTATTTCAGTCGAGAGTCGGTATAGACTAATTCGGTTGCGAAATAAGTATTTTTATAAATTAATTGGATACCAATTCTGAGTGTACGGTTGAGTCCGGATGGGCCTAGATAGTCGAAAAAGTGTACCCGAGGGTAGTAAACGGATCACGGGACATTTTTAGGCATAGTCGGGCCCACACGGGGGCATTTGGGTCACTTGGGCTTGGCCAATTAGAAAAAAAGGGATTTAGGTTAATTGATAAATTAGAAGAAATAAGGAAACGGCTGAGGGGAGTTTAGAAAAAGGCTTAGTGTGTTAAGGAACCCTAATAGCAGTTAGAGGCAGATTTGGGGATCACATGAGAGCCAACAAGAGTCATCTTCAACCTTGGAATTCATCTCCAAAATCAGACTCTACAAAACCTAAGGCAAGTGGTTGACTTGCTGTAGTATTGAATCTGTTTTCAATTCATATTTATGTGAGGTGTTTAATTGAAATTCGTTTTGGGTGTTAATGGCATAAACATGGGATTTTGAAAACAATAATCTGACTTACGAATTTGGGTAAGGATTCATGTATAAATTGATAATTGTAAGTTGATATATATCTGGTAGGATGATTTCTGGATAATTAGAAACGAATTTGATGAAGGAATTTGGTGTGTAAATGGGTTAAAAGTTAAAGATGAATTTTTCCCCAAATTTAGAAATCAGTAGATAATGGACGAATTAATGATGTTGGTGGATATTCTGGAGACCCCTAGTAAGGTTTCTAACATGTATTATTGTTAAGAGGACTTGAGATTTCTGGTAGAAGAAATTAAGACTTTAAGAAATTCGTCCATGGCTGAATCTGTCTTCGTGAAGAAGACGAAGACCTGCTCGATCGATTGATCGAAGGTCTGGGGTCGATCGATCGATGGTCGACAGATTCTGACAGTTCACCCAGTTTTCCTTTATATGGAGAAAATTTTAATTTAACATTTTTCCATGCCTTAAATTGGTGAGTAATTAATACATGGATTTAAAATCTAATTAATAGTGAATAAAATTAATTAGAATTTTAAGGCGGCTTAGTGTGACATCGTAATTTAAAATTTTGTTGGGTTTTGGAGAAATTAGGTGTGACACACTAAGGTTGAAATTTTGAAAGTTGTTCGAAAGAATTAAATATGGATATAGTGACCAAGTCCGGGAATAACGGTTGAGAAAATACCGAGATATAAATTTTATTTAGGTAAAGGCTAAATAATTTAAAGTCGGGAATTGAGACTCAAGTGGTGTTAATTCGGGCCACGAAAGTAAGTCCGGATATATATTGGTTAGGGCGATACCAGAAGAAATAAATGTGTGAATTAATTAATAATTCGAGTTGGGCCACAAACTCATTATAAGATATATATATATATATATGGGTGTGCTTTAATATCAGTGATAAATATTATTATTATATTCTCTAGTGCTATTGGGGGAGGTTGTGCGTAGTGGATGAATCCCCTAGCTTGAGGAGTAGGGCGAGTACAATCCCAAGTCATAGCGTCCGTTATATGGGTGAGGAGCATCTCACTTTCAGGGAAGGAATATGACCGCCTCCAATGTATCTGCTTTAACCAAGTTATTCTGACTTGGGGTAACTAGGTATGTTATTACACCTAGTGGGATAGCACTTTAGGAAATTTCTACCTGGTGAGACTTGACTCGGGGAAAATACTAGTATTAAATGCTATTTAAGTATGTTTGTGAATACTGCAATACGACTAAATATTTAATTAGGTAAATAATTATATATGGTATAATTAATACAGGTGTAGAATGTATTACGTGCATAACAGGTGTGAGTGTTATATGAAATTAAAAAGGGGAATGATGTAATTAAGTTGATGTTTATAATAACTTAAAAATCATGATTTAAAACATACTCGGTTAGAGTAGGAAAATGACAAGGGGTTATATAAGTTATCGGATCGGGAGAGTAGGACCTAGGTAAAATAAATGAAGGCGTTAGTAGTGCACATTAGAGGAGGGGTGAGTATATCCTCAAGGGAGTGCGGCACTAACTAAAATATGATAAGCATGCATATTTATTTATTACTGCAAGTTAATCATTTGCTAAATGTTTTTCAAATGTTTTTGGGTACTAACCCTTGCTATATAAATTTTTAAAAAAAACTTTTAGGTGTCCATCCACAGGGACGCCAGGCTTGACTCTATTTCAGGATATCCGTTGCTGCAGCATATTGTAACAACCCGTCCTTTTTAGAGACAATTAAATTCCCTAATTGAATAAATAGGCAATTTGGAGAATTTCTCGAAATAGTGATTTTTGGGAATTTCGAGGATTTAATAATTTTTGAAAGATGTTATAAATTATTTTGGGACTATATAGGTCGAAATAATTTAATTATATGTCGCCGTGGAGTATTGCGACAAAAGAGGTAAGATTTTGAGTAGAAATCCCGCATTTATTTATTTTGGGTTGGAATAGTGATTTGCGGTCAAATACCTCGGATGGGAATTTCGACTGCGCCATAATTCTCGAAATGTCCGAGATAGTCAAAAAAGAGTGTCCGATTGTCGAAAATGAGTTTCGGATATTTTTAGAGGTAAAAGTAACTCGTAATTGGGTAAACGAGTCGTTTTTGGGTTTTAAGGGTTTAAACCCTTTTTCTTTCTTTATAAAGAGAGAGAAAGGGAAAGAAAAGAAAAGAGAAGGGAGAAAAGAGAGAGGAAGGAAGAAAGTGGAGAGAAAAAGGGAGATTCGGGCCAAACTTCGCCGGATTCGACTCGAGGTCGTCGGATTTCATCCACGAGGCAAGTGTTTACTTGCTTTATTTACTTTTATGCATTAATCTCATATCACATTTGGTATAAATATGATTTTAGGGTTAGAACCCTTAAAATAAATTGGGTAAAAGTTGATTTTGAGTTTACATATTGATGTAGTGTAAACTCTTAATGATATTTAGTGTTAAAACCATGTTAATGGAGTATAAAAATGGGTTGAAATGTTAAGTTGGGGTTTTTATGGTTTTAGGGTTTAAAACTAAGAGAAATGATTTAATACCCCAAAATAATTGATTTTGTAGTTGTAAAACATAGATTAAATGTTTGTTGAGTTGTTGGATGAGGTTAGAAACAACAAAAATGGAGTTTGGGAGTTTGGGGAAGATAATGAATAGTGAACCCGTAGCCTTTGGGGTCATTTTCGGCCAAGCAGATAATTGATTTAGCTTTCGGCCAAAACACGAAAGTTGTAGATATTTTTGATACGGTCGCGTGGGCGCTGATCGCGTATTTTTCTGAATTTCCTACGATTTGATATGATTTTTACAAGATGACAGCTCCGGGTTGAAAGTACCAACTCGGAAATCAAATCGGGAATTGGAAAAATAAAGGCTAGAAATTATTGTGTAGATGCTTGGGATGATTTTTGGTGTAGAGTAGAAACCATGAAAATGAATTTGGATTGATTTTTGGGTATTTTGGAGTTTGATAAATCGCCCAAACTGTGACCCTCGAACAGGCCGAATCGATTCCGGTACAGGCCGAATCGATTCGCCTAAGGGGAATTGGGTCTCTGCAATGGGCCTAATCGATTCGGGTACAGACCGAATCGGTTCGCCATTTACAGACCTGTTTGCAGAATACTTTTCGAATCGATTCGGATTGGTAACCGAATCGATTCGCCCACCGGGGCGAATCGATTCGCTTAGGTCAGAATTTCTAGTTTTCTCCCTTTAAGAGTATGGGGAGTTGAATTACCAATTAGGATAATTTGGGGGTATATATATATATATGCTTCACTTAGAGGAGAATAGTATCATTGGAGATATCCAATAAAATCCTTAGAATAGGATTGAAGTATATAGTGATTATTAAAGTAAGAAATACTTTGGATTTAGAATCATGCAACCATGAAAGCATGATTACGATTCCTGGAGGGAATCTTTGGGATATTTAGTCATCGCTAGATGCTATAGGCCACTAAGGCCGGTTATATATATTCTAGGAAGAAAATATAGGATATGTATATACTGTGTGTTTTAGGTATATATATATGATGATGGAAATGATTTTGAAAATATAAATGAATATTTTCAAAATGGAAAAATAAATGTTTTTCATAATTAATAAAATATGGATTACACACCTCTCTAAATCGCTATCATAAGGGAAGTTGCGTTCGTATGGTGAAGCCCCCTGGCTAATGATGCAGGGTGGATATAGTCCTATAGGCCATGTGAGCGTTTGTTGTTATATTTTCTGCGCTGGTTAGGAGATTCCGGGTGTGGTCTTGACTATCCCGTAGGCACATGGTCGCTTCCCGACGTCTTTCGTTATAGGATCCCAAGTTGTCTTGGAGGCCCTGGAAGATGATAGCCATTTAGGGGCGCGCACAGTGGAGAAATCCGGACGGGCGGTCTTAGAACACGTTTATATTAAGCAGTTCATAATAATGGATTTGCTTTAAATTACATTTCTTGGATATAGGAAGGGAAATGGGTTATATATAAATTGGCTTCGGTAACACTTCCCGGATGGAAGAAGGGATGTGGAAGCATATGTTTTGATCAAAGCATTTTTATGATAATGAAAATGTCTTTGAATACATTTCCTGAGTATAAAAAGGGAAATGGGATAATTGATAAAGGAAAAGATTTTTATGTTAATAAAATTGGCTTTCAAAAAGTATATGGTTTGTTAAAGAAATTCATGATAATGAATTGGCTTTTATAAATACATTTCCTGGATATGAGAAGGGAAATGGAAGTTTTTGAAATGAAAAGGATAAGTATTTATAAATACTTTATATATCAAGTAATCCTCAGTCCGGGAGATATTTATATTATCCGTAAGTATATTGTAGATGTATGTATATGTATAAATTGGGTGCCGAGGGTCTAATGAATCCCGACGATCGACCGTGCCGCATAGTAGTGTATCGGGGGGGTTCCTTGTTTGGATTTCGCTTCGCGAGACACCCCACGCATGAATATGGCACTGTGTTGATATTGGGGAGAAGTTTAATCCTTAGTGCTCTTATATCATTAAATGTTTATGGTATATATATATTATATATCTTTCTGTACTGAGGGACTGGCGGATCTCAAAGATCGACCTTGCTGCATAGTAGTGTATCGGGGGGGTTCCTTGTTTGGATTTCGCTTCGCGAGACACCCCACGCACGAACATGGCATAGCGTCGAGATTAAAGTGAAGTTAGCCCTTAGTACATCTATTTGACTATCTAGGTTAGATAGTGGTTGGGTATTAGACTAGTTTAGCAGGGTAGCTTGACTAGGATGTTTTTCGGGATGCGCTAGGTGTGCACTGTTAGAGGAGAGGTGAGGGGTATCTCATGAGAGTGCGATACCAATTTAAATATGAGATAAAACTATTTTTCTAAAAATAAAGCATTTATGCACTTGCAAAATATTTTCTAAACATTCGGGCCCTGACCCGTTTGTCTACTCTCCTTTCTTTCTCTCTACTATATATATATATAGGTGTCCAGACACAGGGACGCCTGGATGGAAACTCTTTCGAGTCAGACGTCTGCTGCAGCAGCTGTGGATGCTTGAAGGTTATCGGTAGACGTTTCTTTCCTTGTACTCTAGATATGACTTATTGTATAAACACTCGAGCCAATGGCCCAATTGCATTTATTTATTCTTTCTGTACAGCATTCGATATGGTTGTATATTTGGACCGAGTGTTCGGTTATTTTAGTTCCTTTCATTTCCATTTCAGTTAATTACGCATTTAATTGTGAATGTTTTAATTTGTGCGCTAAAAAGAGTAGTTAGATAAAAGTTTTTAACGGCCACCTAATAGGATATTA
Organism: Sambucus nigra; assembly: GCA_949130495.1. Lineage (NCBI taxonomy): Eukaryota > Viridiplantae > Streptophyta > Magnoliopsida > Dipsacales > Adoxaceae > Sambucus > Sambucus nigra. The sequence goes on from OX422212.1 coordinate 521,918,282, forward strand.
GTAATTAAATGGATTTTCGACAGTGATGTTAAGGATGATCCATTTGTGACTCCTGTTTTAATTTAATATTGGAGTGATCGCCCGGCATCTTATTAGGCGGGTTGTTACAGATGGTATCAGAGCATCAGGTTCTAGTGTCCTTAGGAATCTGTGCGGACGTACTACGCTTTCAGCGTTGCTCTCATTTGTTATAGAGCCTCAGGACTAGGATTGTTGATTTCTATTGTGAGATCTCGTTCTCCTGGCATATTAGAAGATTATAGAAATCTTTTGCGCGCTCGTTTGAGAATCGTGTGCGGAGATTGGATGGCAGCCGGAGGTGAGGCTTAGCTGGTGCAGCTGGTAGAAGGTTGGGATGAGTACCTTAGTAGAGGTCACTCTCTAAGGTAATTGTTAAGAATTATCTCAATGACTACTAAAGCATAGTAGTTATGAGTACCATAGTGCCGCCGTAATAGAGTGTGGTACTAAAGTTGGAATTCCCCGTGGAGATAAGGATTAGAAAGGGATCTTACGGATAGTTCTAACCGTGAGTCCCTATGAATCAGCAGGATGAGAAGAATGCAGCTTTGGGAATTATTCGCCTAAGGTTCAGCAGAGGTATATGGTGTGAGTATTTGGCGTGACTAGATAAAGTCGCGGTATTAGTTAGCCCTAGACTCGTGTGTGTATTTTGAGTTGTGGCGGTCTCGATAACATTTTAACGTATGACTATGTGTTTTCCGCAATAGCGAAATTTTATTTCCCTTCATTTACCATAGAGGCGGGTGATTATATTTTGTATATATATATACGTATACGGTATATGGTGTAACGGAGCGATAGCAGGCTAACGATGGCAAGTCTATCGTGCCCGCAGTTCCTGGAGGGAATAGGTTGTTATTGTGGTGTCTCACCTTGATAAAGGTTGAGTTCACCTTTATTATTATGGATTAATGGAACCTCAATGAGTAGAGGCTTCCTTATTTTAGTTGGTATGTGTGGCAACCTTATAGATAAAATATAAGGCCCACAGGATCATTGTTGAGCTGTAAGGTTTAGCTCAGTACCGGGTTGCGCAAGGACTTAGAAATAGTGCGAGCGCTGGGTGGTGTGACTCTTAGTTAGAGATAGGATTTCAGACCATCTTTTTGTTGGATTAGGGGATAGGGATATCCCGGGTGCATGTCTGAAATTACGGGACTCCGTGACCAACGAAGTCAAGGGTTAATGTGTGGAGGGGTTCCTTGTTTGGATTTCGCTTTGCGAGACACTCCACACATGACTCTTAACGGCGCCGGGCGTGGAGAGCTATTATGGGACGCAAGGATGTGGGTTAGTCTTATAGTGTGGATGAACCACTATAGATTATGAGCCCTGTTAGGATGGTATGTTTATGGAGATATGGTGCTATGGAAAAGCACTAAAGTGGTCCTCTCACCACGAATAGTTGGGTGGAGTAGGACTTAGAGAAATTTATTCGAGGATGTTAGCCAAGCCTTAATGAGAAGGCAAATTTGGAGAAAATCTTTGATCGGTGTGATGTTAGTAGTGTTCCTACAGAGAGTAGGCACTTTGGTTAATTAGGTTTCCTTTCGTATGGGCGGAAGGATTAGATAGTAGGAATGCGTTCGTAGGTTAGCAAGGTAGGATTTAGGACGTCCCGCTGGTGTGCCTTAGGTCGTTATATCTCGATGACCGACAACGCGAGGGAGTAGTGTAACGGGAGGGTTCCTTGTTTGGATTTCGCCTTGGCGAGACGTCCCACTCACAAAACCAAGCCAACGTCGGGAGTTGAGAGAGGCCTTGGGCACTAGGGATAATTAGGAGACTCGTTTCGCTTAGGTAGGGTAACGCATAGACAATAGCACAGTAGGATGTAGGCTCGTTAGAGTTAGTAATGCCGTGATTAGGAGTTTGATTTTTGAGGGTCGGGAGGACCCATAGATGAGTATTACACCGAGGAAAGGAAATCCTTATTGGGAGAGAGTGTTACGTGTCAGACGTTCACTACGGATGTGCAGATATGCACGAGTTAGAAAGGTGTATGGGCACCTTGGTAAGTTGGTTTATATATCGCTTGAAATAGAATCGGCGTAGTATATAAGGTTGAAATTCATGCCGATAGGCATTATAGATGATGGGTATTATGTGACGTATAAGAGTCACTTTGCGATCGTGATAGTCGTGTAGCATATGGTTGGGAACCGTTGGGCTAGTATCGTTTCCCTTGAGGTATTAGGATTTGGAGTGATCCTAAGATTGGTGGTGTTGGTCGCATCTGAATTTCGAGGACGAAATTCCGTTGTAAGGGGGGGAGTGTAACAACCCGTCCTTTTTAGAGACAATTAAATTCCCTAATTGAATAAATAGGCAATTTGGAGAATTTCTCGAAATAGTGATTTTTGGGATTTTCGAGGATTTAATAATTTTCGAAGGATGTTATAAATTATTTTGGGACTATATAGGTCGAAATAATTTAATTATATGTCGCCGTGGATTATTACGACAAAAGAGGTAAGATTTTGAGTAGAAAACCCGCATTTATTTATTTTGGGTTGGAATAGTGATTTGCGGTCAAATACCTCGGATGGGAATTTCGACTGCGCCATAATTCTCGGAATGTCCGAGATAGTCGGAAAAGAGTGTCCGATTGTCGAAAATGAGTTTCGGATATTTTTAGAGGTAAAAGTAACTCGTAATTGGGTAAACGAGTCGTTTTTGGGTTTTAAGGGTTTAAACCCTTTTTCTTTCTTTATAAAGAGAGAGAAAGGGAAAGAAAAGAAAAGAGAAGAGAGAAAAGAGAGAGGGAGGAAGAAAGTGGAGAGAAAAAGGGAGATTCGGGCCAAACTCCGCCGGATTCGACTCGAGGTCGTCGGATTTCATCCACGAGACAAGTGTTTACTTGCTTTATTTACTTTTGTGCATTAATCTCATATCGCATTTGGTATAAATATGATTTTAGGGTTAGAACCCTTAAAATAAATTGGGTAAAAGTTGATTTTGAGTTTACATATTGATGTAGTGTAAACTCTTAATGATATTTAGTGTTAAAACCATGTTAATGGAGTATAAAAATGGGTTGAAATGTTAAGTTGGGGTTTTTATGGTTTTAGGGTTTAAAACTAAGAGAAATGATTTAATACCCCAAAATAATTGATGTGTTAGTTGTAAAACATAGATTAGATGTTTGTTGAGTTGTTGGATGAGGTTAGAAACAACAAAAATGGAGTTTGGGAGTTTGGGGAAGATAATGAATAGTGAACCCGTAGCCTTTGGGGTCATTTTCGGCCAAGCAGATAATTGATTTAGCTTTCGGCCAAAACATGAAAGTTGTAGATATTTTCGATACGGTCGCGTGGGCGCTGATCGCGCATTTTTCTGAATTTTCTACGATTTGATATGATTTTTACAAGATGACAGCTCCGGGTTGAAAGTACCAACTCGGAAATCAAATCGGGAATTGGAAAAATAAAGGCTAGAAATTATTGTGTAGATGTTTGGGATGATTTTTGGTGTAGAGTAGAAACCATGAAAATGAATTTGGATTGATTTTTGGGTATTTTGGAGTTTGAGAAATCGCCCAAACTGTGACCCTCGAACAGGCCGAATCGATTCGGGTACAGGCCGAATCGATTCGCCTAAGGGGAATTGGGTCTCTGCAATGGGCCGAATCGATTCGGGTACATACCGAATCGATTCGCCATTTACAGACCTGTTTGCAGAATACTTTCCGAATCGATTTGGATTGGTACCCGAATCGATTCGCCCACCCGAATCGATTCGCTAAAGGGGCGAATCGATTCGCTTAGGTCAGAATTTCTAGTTTTCTCCCTTTAAGAGTATGGGGAGTTGAATTACCAATTAGGATAATTTGGGGGTATATATATATATATATATATATATATAAATATGCTTCACTTAGAGGAGAATAGTATCATTGGAGATATCCAATAAAATCCTTAGAATTGGATTGAAGTATATAGTGATTATTAAAGTAAGAAAAACTTTGGATTTAGAATCATGCAACCATGAAAGCATGATTACGATTCCAGGAGGGAATCTTTGGGATATTTAGTCATCGCTAGATGCTATAGGCCACTAAGGCCGGTTATATATATTCTAGGAAGAAAATCTAGGATATGTATATACTGTGTGTTTTAGGTATATATATATGATGATGGAAATGATTTTGAAAATATAAATGAATATTTTCAAAATGGAAAAATAAATGTTTTTCATAATTAATAAAATATGGATTACACACCTCTCTAAATCGCTATCATAAGGGAAGTTGCGTTCGTATGGTGAAGCCCCCTGGCTAATGATGCAGGGTGGATATAGTCCTATAGGCCATGTGAGCGTTTGTTGTTATATTTTCTGCGATGGTTAGGAGATTCCGGATGTGGTCTTGACTATCCCGCAGGCACATGGTCGCTTCCCGACGTCTTTCGTTATAGGATCCCAGGTTGTCTTGGAGGCCCTGGAAGATGATAGCCATTTAGGGGCGCGCACAGTGGAGAAATCCGGACGGGCGGTCTTAGAACGCGTTTATATTAAGCAGTTCATAATAATGGATTTGCTTTAAATTACATTTCCTGGATATAGGAAGGGAAATGGGTTATATATAAATTGGCTTCGGTAACACTTCCCGGATGGAAGAAGGGATGTGGAAGCATATGTTTTGATCAAAGCATTTTTATAATAATGAAAATGTCTTTGAATACATTTCCTGAGTATAAAAAGGGAAATGGGATAATTGATAAAGGAAAAGCTTTTTATGTTAATAAAATTGGCTTTCAAAAAGTATAAGGTTTGTTAAAGAAATTCATGATAATGAATTGGCTTTTATAAATACATTTCCTGGATATGAGAAGGGAAATGGAAGTTTTTGAAATGAAAAGGATAAGTATTTATAAATACTTTATATATCAAGTAATCCTCAGTCCGGGAGATATTTATATTATCCGGAAGTATATTGTAGATGTATGTATATGTATAAATTGGGTGCCGAGGGTCTAATGAATCCCGACGATCGACCGTGCCGCATAGTAGTGTATCGGGGGGGTTCCTTGTTTGGATTTCGCTTCGCGAGACACCCCACGCACGAATATGGCACTGTTTTGAGACTGGGGAGAAGTTTAATCCTTAGTGCTCTTATATCATTAAATGTTTATGGTATATATATATATATATTATATATCTTTCTGTACTGAGGGACTGGCGGATCTCAAAGATCGACCTTGCTGCATAGTAGTGTATCGGGGGGGTTCCTTGTTTGGATTTCGCTTCGCGAGACACCCCACGCACGAACATGGCATAGCGTCGAGATTAAAGTGAAGTTAGCCCTTAGTACATCTATTTGACTATCTAGGTTAGATAGTGGTTGGGTATTAGACTAGTTTAGCAGGGTAGCTTGACTAGGATGTTTTTCGGGATGCGCTAGGTGTGCACTGTTAGAGGAGAGGTGAGGGGTATCTCATGAGAGTGCGATACCAATTTAAATATGAGATAAAACTATTTTTCTAAAAATAAAGCATTTATGCACTTGCAAAATATTTTCTAAACATTCGGGCCCTGACCCGTTTGTCTACTCTCCTTTCTTTCTCTCTACTATATATATATATAGGTGTCCAGACACAGGGACGCCTGGATGGAAACTCTTTCGAGTCAGACGTCTGCTGCAGCAGCTGTGGATGCTTGCAGGTTATCGGTAGACGTTTCTTTCCTTGTACTCTAGATAGGAGTTATTGTATAAACACTCGAGCCAATGGCCCAATTGCATTTATTTATTCTTTCTGTACAGCATTCGATATGGTTGTATATTTGGACCGAGTGTTCGGTTATTTTAGTTCCTTTCATTTCCATTTCAGTTAATTACGCATTTAATTGTGAATGTTTTAATTTGTGCGCTAAAAAGAGTAGTTAGATAAAAGTTTTTAACGGCCACCTAATGGGATATTAGTAATTAATTGGATTTTCGACAGTGATGTTAAGGATGATCCATTTGTGACTCCTGTTTTAATTTAATATTGGAGTGATCGCCCGGTATCTTATTAGGCGGGTTGTTACACATATGTGGATGTTGTGGGAGTTTTGATTGACGCATCATTGTTTCATTCTAGTGTAGAGACTTCTATCATTTATTTCGAGCATGTCGCTCACAGTTCATTTAATTTATGTCAGACTTTTTGAGATTGATTACTTGTCTTTATTTTATATTTGTTGGATTTTTGGACCGATGGTTTATTCAGTTAGTCATTAAATTGTGTATGATAGTTTTAGTTAATCGTGATTAATTGCGTTATTTTATTTTTCGCATGAGATGACATTTGAGATAATTAAAGATAAAATTTGACACCGGTCTAATTTTTCTCACCTAGGTGGTTAGTAATTAAAAAGACGACAGTGATGCTAAGGATGATCGAACTGAGAAACCTGTTCTAATTTAATTTAGGACTGATCACCCGGGGTTAATTAGGCGTGGTGTCACAGGTCCATGAGAATGAGGGACAAAAGTAGCACCAGGAGGAGCCTCCCCCGAGCCCTGATCCGCTCCATCCTGGCGGACCATCGGCATCAACATCTTGAAAATGAAGTATGCATAAGGGATAATGTTGTCAAAGTGGGAAACCCCCACCTCTACTCCTCGTATGAATGCCTCTAGGTCATCCGAGACAAACAAATACGGTGCCCTTATCTCAGAAGGAGCTTCCACCCGTGTAATCAACTGAGCCAAAAAGGGCCACTACCCTCTCCCCCAAAAAGAAAGTTGCAACGCCACGCCAGAAGAAGTGTAGGTAGAAACCATTCTCTCAATCTAGCCACCTCGGGACATGGACCAAGGGAAGAAGACAACCTGCAAGTCAAGTAAGAATAATGACAAAACATAAACGATGCAGAAATATGAAAAGAAAAAAAGACAAGGAAGTCAGTCCACTCAATAAGGTGTGGATCTTTCCCAGAGAGTACACCAAAAAACCCAAACCCCAATTTCCCTTTTTCCACCTCCTCTGGAGGGGCCAATAATCCTCCTTCTACAAAATCAGAGGGCCTCGGTAGATCTAAGAATCTTAACAACCCATGACTGCGTGAAGAAAATGCAAAATATCAATAAACCGTATAAAAGGAAAATTTGACTGAAAAGGAAAGCAAAGAAAGAAAATATACCTCCCAAACATCAATATAACCTACATGATGTAACACCCCGTAATTTTGAATGATTTAAATGTGGGATTAATTAAAAATAAATATGAGAAATTAATTGATACTTAATTCGGATTAAAAAAATATTAACTAGCGAGAAAATGGTTAGTATTTATTTATGTGAATTTTATGTAATATTACTTAGTGAGTAAATTAACATGTGATTTTGAATTTAATAATATTATCGTGAGTGAAAAATACAATAGTTACAATAATTATGTCGGGACGCGCGTGTCAGTCATGTCGGGACTCAATTTAAAATAGAAATTAATGAATTTTTAAGTCACTCGAATGGTCATTTTGAGTGCGCCAAAGTGTTAGGAAGGTTCGGGATAGTCAAAAAAATCTACCCAGGATTTTAGTTTGGGTCACGGGGCAATTTTAGGCTAAATCGGCATCCCGGGAGGGCATTTTGGTCATTTTGTATTTTGGGGGTAATTTAACGTACAAATTTCCTAACTAAAATATATCTGATAAGAGAAGTGAAGTTGGGTAAGGGACGGGAAAAACAAAGAGAGGTTACAGAGAAGCCATAAGAGGAAGAGGAGAGGAGTTCTAAATGTTAGAACCACCGTTCCTACCCCTTTTGCACCATCGACACCGCAGGAGCGTAAATCGAGAAGAGAGGAAGATCAACATACCCATATCCTTCAGAGGATCAGACCTTTATATTGAGGCAACTGTTTAATCTTGCAAAAATTATAGCATGTATGATATTCATGTTAGTGTAGGATGTATCATATAAGAAATTTGTATGCTTTGGGTTAAATTGCAAAACTTAAATCATAATCTTGTGTTGGAAATTCATATAGGATTGAACCCTCCATGTATGTAACATGAAACCCATGAAATTATATTGAATCTCAATGAAGAAATTGGTGGTTTGATGGGTATGATTGAATTGGAGAACAATTTCTTGAATTTGAAGAGGTCTATGAAATTGGGTAAATTAAATCGTCGTTTTAGAAACTGTTTTAAGCCGTTTTGGTTCCGAAAATGGTTATTTCGTCCTCGAAGGCTCATAGAAAATCCCGATTTCTACATTTTGTTCTTTGATATGTTTTTTCCAAAACGACTCTGAAATGCGTCAAAACTGCATTTTAAAAATCTGGGCAGAATCGTGGAGTAAACTTTAAGAAATGTTATTTTTAGTAGTTATTTTGTTGGAGGTTGCCTAGATTGATTTGTTGTGATTGTTGTTCTATAATAAGGACATTAGGCCTAAAGTGGAGATTAGGTTTACATAAATTGAGATGAATAAATATTGGGATAATTACGAAAATATTCGTAATTAATAAATGAATGAAAAATCGAGAAAGGTGACGTGGTGATAAGTGGACCCATGTTTATGACCAGTAGTGACGACGGGAATAATTTCTGAAAAAAAATAAAGGCGTAACTAGGGCCCTTAGAGTTGTGTGAAAATTCATATGAATACGATGAGAGGTATAATTGAAATTTAATAATACATTGGGTAATTGAGATATATATATGTACTACGTATGGGACATATAGTATAGGTCGTGTGTGTAACTATACTAATGATATAAGTATATAGGTGGTCTGAATACCTATTGTATGATTTATTATGTGTATGACACACCTACGTTGCTTGCTATCGGGGAGGAGGTTTCTCATAGTGGACGGTCTTATCCTGATGATCCCATTGGGGGGCTTTTAGATTCGTACCGAGAACATAGAACCTTGGACACAGGATATCTGAGAGTATGATAGTTTCGACGGTTGAATGGGAGCATAGGTATGTGCGTGACCCATTTGGCTGGGGATTATGTTTCCCTCCAATATATGTGATTTGTATTTATGGTTCGAGGGAGATACCGAACCAACAGTCCTTTATACAGTGTGAGATGTACCAGGACATGATAACAGAGTATGCATGCATCGCAGCTGAGTCTAGAGGTTCCGTATTAGTATATATATGTGATAGAGTGATGAATATATATATATATATATATATATTTACACTTGTGATATGTTCTATTGTGTGAACTTAGTAGATAAGATGGATAGTAAAATCTAAAATAACTTAAGTGCTTGAGCACTTAACTTTGAATGTGAAAACTCTCTCACTCGAGATAAAAGATGTGAAAATATTGATTTATGTATTACGTGGGAAATGAGGGTAGCCATTATGAGATCATAGATTTGAAGATTAATGAGCTTGAACTAGTTAGGCATGACAATAGTAACTAGAATGGTTTAGTGGTACATTAGGCGTGTACACTAGTTGAGAGGTGAGAATTCTCAAGAGAGAGACCACATAACTAACATGTATATAATATCAGCTTTTAAGCATTTTAAATACTTGCTAAACTATTTTAAACTATTTTTACTAGGGCTCTGACCCATCTCTTGTAAATCTATTTTCTCTTGTGCGATCTATTTTAGGTGTCCAGCCATAGGGACGTCAGGCGTAGACTATCAGATGATTTGACATGCTGCAGCTATTGTGGGAGTTACATGTCCTCATTATTAGATGCCTCCATTATTATTCATTCAGTTCACGATCTAGTTATCTCAGTTAGGGCATGTTGCCCATTCTCAATTATCATTTATTTCAAAGGGATATTCTACTCCTTTATTTCAGTTTGATGGGATTCAGTTTTATTATGGATTGTTGTATTTGAGACTTTTGAACTAGGAAGTTTATTCCAATCTTATTTATTCAGTCAGATGGTTTCTTATTCATTAGAATAATGAATGTGATTAATGGTTTGAATTTTTGGATAATATTTGAATTTTTTTTTTTTTTACACTAGCTTAATTAATTATTAGGTAATAAATAAAATAAATGTTTCTCGACAGTGAACTAAGAATAAACCAACTGTATATTCTGATTTAATTCTATAAAGGAGTGATCACCTGGTATTTAATTGAGCAGGGTGTCACACATGGTTCTTAACCCTTCCTTTCTAAAGGGCTCTCATAATGGCATTGAGCAAGACCAAATCCGAACCTTACCAGTTATACTGGCGAATGTAGCTAAAGTAGCGGAGAGGAAAAACAAACCAGCGTGGACTGTGTCACCATGAGAGGATTAAATAGTATAACTGAGTACGAATAGACGGAAGCACCGAGTGTACTGACTAATCCTCACCACTTCATGTCATAAATCCCTTGCTCATCTCTACAGGTAGATGCCCAGGTAGGTAAGAACGATCGTTGCTCCTGAGAGGGTGGCTGTAAGAAATGATGACTGCATTATTTTGTATATTTTAAACCCAAATTTATACCTTGTTAGTCCCATTTTGTTTTATTTAATAAATTCTTAGGATCATTTTATTAAAAAGGGGGAAAATGCAAGAATGATTGAATTCACAATTAAAATGGCAATTTTAAGTAAAAAATGGATGCTTCAATAATTTTATAATATTCTTGTGCTAATTTGTGAAAAAAGTTGCCTAGTGAAAATTTTACAGGTAATGATAGAATTTGGTGCAAATTGATGATCAATTCAAAAAAAGCGCGAAAAAGCTGAATTTTACGATCGTTCGAAAAAATATTGTCGTAAAAAAAGTTGAGAGTTTTTATTCTCCGAATTGAACAAAATTTGACATGCGTATTGAGCAAGAAAAGATAAGACTTTTTGAGTGGGTGGAAATTGAAGAGGTGGAAGTTGAAGAGTTCCACAAAACCCTAATGCCTCACCCTAAGCCTATAAATAGAACCCTTGGGGGCTCATTATTTCGTGTGTAGAACATTGAGAAATTTGTAGAGTAATTTTGAGAGATTGTCGTCAATTGTCGTCAATTTGAGGGCCAAGTTTTTAGAGGATTGAAGATTATTGTGAGAGAATTATTGTAAGTTTGATTTATTAATGAAAATCTCTTCTTCTTCTTGCAATTTCTCTTTCATTATGATAGCTTGATTATTGTATTAGGATTAGGGTGAAGTTTATCATAGTTAGCTAATATTATCATGTTAATTTGTTTATTTTCTATTGCCTACTTGTTTTAATTTTTATTAAAGATTTGGTATTCATTTTAAAACGACACGAGAGTGTGTTTTAAAACCTTCAAAATTGTTTTGTCAATCAAGTATTGAGATTTAAAAATAGTAATTTTTGATGGATTATTCTTGCACTTCGATTGTTTTGATAGTCCATGCTTAAATACATTTGCAAATTTTAAAACTTGTATTTTCTAAGGGAATAGGGATTTTTGCCGTCTAGTAGAGACGTTAAAAATATTTTGAACATAATCGTCATATTTTCTGAATTAAACGCGGTGAGAGTCAGTTTAATTTGAGTTATAAAAAGGGAATGACAACATTAAATTAGTGTGCAATATTAGTTACGTGATAAATGGACCCCGAATCCTAATTATTTCCTAATTATTTACAAATCTCTTGCGTTACTCTCATTTATCGTAGTTGTTTTTATTTAGTTTAGTAAATATTCCCTATCCCATTTTATCTAGTTAGACAGTTGCAATTCTTTTAAAAATTAAAATTGACAAATCTTTGTGGGTTCGACTTGTACTTACACTTGCTATTCTATAATAGCCCGTGCACAAGCGGTATTTTATAAAATTGACAACAAGAAACCCTAGCACTACCCCCGATGGAATTCTACGGAAGCCTAAGGTGATAAAGGATCATCACTAGGAACTAGCCAGTCGGGACATAAAGATCCAAAGGGGTGAGTGTTATTCACCCACCAAAAGATGGAATATGGAGGTACCGTCCCATTACCTCTCTGATAATGCCTACACTACAAAAGTGTCACGAGTCATCGCTAATGAGTCCAAAAAGGGACTGAATCCAAAATCCCTTACCCTATCCTGAAAAAGTGCAGGAAAATGCTCACTCTCCTAAAGGAACACCACCCACTTAGGGCAACCCTTAAGTTGGACGAAGGTGATGCTATCCTCCTGATTCTCCTGAACAATATGTAAAAAATAATAAATAAATAAAATGCAAAAAATACATCACAGTAACACTTCCTAAGCAATTACATAATAAAAAAATAAGTAAATAACATTGCATATAATAAACACATACCAGGCCATGATGCACAACGTTGAAAAGGAGCATAACAGGCTCTCGTAAAAAGTTAGTCTGGTCTTCCAGGTGGGGCACATGGAGGCGCACCCACAGGTCCCTCTCCTCTGAATCTTCTGAAAGCTCCACACCTACCCATTCATTAGGCTTGTCATACTCATGCACATGCCTCGCATCAGGAAGGTTTCCCATAAGAATATACAATAACGTTCCAATAACATCTCTCTCGACCATGATAGGGAGAAAACACTCATAAAAGAACTGAAAAATAAAGAAAACTTAAGCTATGAGAGAGTAGAGAAAGTAAGAAGTGAAAAGTGAAGATAAAAAACTACCTTATATAGAGGGATAGGCGCTTACCCGATCGGTTAAGTGGCATCAAAGCTTGTCTAATCGGTTAAGAGTCCAAAATCTAATAAAAAACTATTTTTTCCACAATATCTCTAATTAAAATTCACTCTTTTATCAAAATTCCACAAATTCAAATCCATTTATCTCTCAAATGCATTAAATTCAGATTCCCTACTCCTGAAAAACTCTTCTCTCGGCCCAAGCAGACATTTCCTACTGATTGAGTGTATCGAAAAACATCTTATTCTAGGCAAACATTTCCTAGAGATTCGGTGTAATGACAAACACCATGTACCAGGCGAACTCTTCCAAATGATTGGGTGTATCGAAAAATAACTTATCCTAGACAGACATTTCCAAACTATTCGGTGTATCGACAAACACCTTATCCCAGGCGGACACTTCCTAATGATTGGATGGATCATCAAACACCCTGTCCCAGACAAACACTTTCCTAATGATTCGATCTATCGAAAAACACCTTGTCCCGGGCACATTTTTCTAACTACTCGGTGTATCGATAACCACCTTATCCCAAGTGGATGCTTTCCTAATGATATGGTGTATCAATAAACATCTTGTCTTAGACGGAAAGTTTCCTAATGATTCAGTGTATAAACAAACACCTTGTCCCATGATGATACTTTGCTAATACCTTGTCCTAAGCAAACACTTTCCTAACGATTCGGAGTATTAAAAAACACCTTGTCGTAGGCGAACACTTTCCTAACGATTTGGTATATCGATAAGCACCTTGTCTTAAGTGGACACTTTACTAAACAATTTGGTGTATTGACAAAAACCTTATCCCAATCGAATATTTTTTAAACAATCCAATGTTTCACCTCATCCCATGCGGGAAATAAACATTAACAATATCACAACATATCATCATCTTCTGTAGACATTGCCGAGCAAGCACCACAACCTTTAGCAATAATTAGATCAACTCTCCAAAGAGGGTAAACCCGAAACATCCCAATAGAAATAAGAAGACTACCCAGCAGTCATTGAAAGGGTTCCTCTCTTTCTAACATCGTTCATCCAAAATGAACTCCGTTGTTGGGGGTATATATACACACCCCATTCTGCTCCATAAAGGTAGCCATTTGCTACCATGATCTTCCAAAGGCCCAAAACTCATTAACATATTCACAAACGTCCAACATATCTAAAATAACACAAAATATTACCCAAAAGAGTCAAGCCAAACCATAATGGCCCCAAAGGCCTAGGGTGAAATGTGTGTAAGTGATCGGTCATGCGTGCATAGTACCCTTGACTGTTCCCTCATTAACCCCATAATTTTACCCATAAAAGGAGGCCTTCACCTATGAACTCGAGGCATGAACTCCACTTTATTAAATGCAGAGCATCATGTCCAGAAATAGGTTCCTCTCTGAATAGCCCCAAAACTCTCTCCATTTGTCACCAAAGCCCTCTTTAAGTTTTTATCTAGTGCTTTAACTTCTAGCCCTAACTTTTTTTCATCATCTAAACCCAAAAGAAACTAAAAACCCCATTTCCCTTTTTTCGTCTTTAAGGTACTCTTTCCTCAATAGTATCCTTAGATCCATTTCTAAAAAGGTCGATCTTAAGACGAAACACTACCAAAAAGAAAAGGATTACGTGTAATTTTGCTGGTACATGGTCTTATTACTTAACTGCATCTCTTTGTTCTATAAGGCTTGATATTTCTCCAAAGGTTATGTCTGAACTACATTGACTTTGATTCTATCTACGATGAATATGTAAGTGTATTAAAGAAGCCCAATCTCTAAAACTCAAGTCAGATCTTGTATATATTCATTTATTTTCTTTATCATTCTAAAAAAAGCTAAACTAAAAGTCCTAAAATAATGAAATATTCTCATATAAGTTAGAGGATCATTAGATATGAGGATTTTATCTGCCATTTTGTTCTTAATGGTGGAGCTTTAGTCATTTCTTCATCATCGAATGAATTTATGGGTGAATAAACCTTGTTCAAGTTCTCTCATGAACTAAAATTGAATACATTTTTAAATATGACTCTATTTTACCTATAAAACATATTGAATGATCAAAGAAAGACTAAATCTCTCACATAGAGCCTCTATATGAGGTGAAATGCCTATTTACTCATTCACGAACTATGTGGACTTTGAATCTTCTCATTCGAGTACGTAGGCTCACTCGAACTGTCGTCCTAGTGAACAAGTCCTACTTTGTTTATATGCATTCTTTGTCAATATTATCTACACACATATCCTACACTGTATCTCAGTCTAGATACATACTAAATATTTTTACTTTATTATTTCCTTTTACACCTTGACATGCTAATATAAATATTCCATATCTACATTTGAGACCGAAAGGGCGATGCAGGTGCCTAACACCTTACAAATCCGTAACCTTATCCTGGAACCTTTTAATCTCTGGTTAAAGATGAAGATAATTTGTAATCACTAGGTCTTCACAAAGACGTACCCCTTATTTTATCTATTTTGAATACAATAGGCTTGCGAATCCATTTTTCATGTATCCCATTTATATTATTTAAATGGGTATTAATCATGTTTAAAAATTTATTTTATTAATTAAACATTTATGCTACATATTCTGAGGCAAGGGATTTAATTCTCAACCTATGTTTTTTATAGTTGTCAATTAATTTAGTTTAAATATTCAACTAAATAAATTGTAATATTAAAAAATTAAAAACACTAAAAACCTTCCTTTTCACTTTCTTTTAGAGCAATAAATCAACTAAATTTTAATTGATATTCTTGGTGGATTCGATACCCAAATTCACTGGTTTACATATAAAACATGTGTAATTACAGTTTATATTTTTTGTATTGAGGTGCAAAATCGATGACAACAAGTTTATTTACACAACACTCCATTTTTTCTTTGTCAAAATGGCACCATTGTTAGGGAATGATTTGCTTTGAATCTTTATTGATTTATTGCTTTCATTCCGACAATACACTATGACATGAGTATTGTTGGAATATTTTTGTCCCCACAAAGAGGGTCACGTTAGTTCTTGCGGTGCATGAATCCGAGGTCGTGTGAGAAAGTTACAAAGTTTTGGGATTAAAGTGAAAATAGTGGAAACTAGGATGAATATAGGGGTTTATATTTTTTATCCCATATATATATTGAATACTCTGTTAGCAAAGATGGTTATCAAAGGCATTAGGTTCTAGAGTCACCCACAATCGATATCTGGTGGGTTTTGTCATTTTACCTGGGTGCGCCATGTGGACGGCCAGGATGGCACCACGTAGAAATGCCATATCCGTCCATCCTCAACCCAAAATCTTTCTGCGCAAGGCGCACTTTCTCCCTCTCTCTTTTCCACATGCACGTGGCACTCAGTTGTCCCCATTTTCTTTATTTTAAATCGAGATTCCTTCCCCTTGGATTCTTTCCCATGTGAATTTCTTTCATCAGCTACCTTCCAAACCGATGATTAAAAAATTTCTTTCACCTTTATTCCTTTTATGAGAGGTTATGTCCCTTTGTCCCTTTTGTGCTCCATCAGCATTAGTTTTCTTTCAAATGAGATTAAACAAATGTATTGTTTTTCCCCCATAAATGCCTTTTTTCCTCCTTTACCAGTTTTCCCACGAATTGTTCCCATGTATTATCCTCCATTAAAAAGAAATAATGTTTCTTTCCACAACTGAATACCCATATGCCCATCGCCTCCTTCTTCGTATTTAAAATCACCCATCATTTTATGAAATTTCAGTTGTGCCCTTAAGCTATTTCTTTCCACCTTTAAAAGGGCCATTGGGTTTCATTGTTTGGGAAACTTTTATGATCCGATTTTTTAGTAGTTTAGAGTAGTATAGTTTTATTATAATTTTAGTTTTGTAATATGTAATTATAGACTTAATAAATTATTCTCTTAGTTAAATTGTCTTCTGTAATTAGTTTATTTTAACCCTAAAATTAGTTTCAATGCTTTCACCATTAATTGCTCACGTTATAATTGGTTTTTCTTCCTTTAAAAATTATTTCTTCGCATATATTGTTTTATTTAACTATTTAAAAATTCTTTTTCGGTAATTTTAATTAGGTTAATACCAATTAATTCCAGTTTTAGCGGGTTGATTATTTTCGAAATTACATCGAGGACCTTAGTGGGGGTATATTGTAACACCCCGTGTTTTTGTATAGTTAATATTTAATTAATTCAGGAATTTTAAATTACTGGTGTGTTGTAATTTTAATTGAATTAATTATGGCAATATATATATTTAAATATTAATCGGGGAGTGAATGGTTAATGTTTAGGGAAATTTATTTACTAAGTGAATAGTAATAATTTAATTACGTCATTTCGAGTATTAATGACGAGGTATACACTTATCCCAGCCGGGAGTCGGTATAGACTAAATTGGGTGTGAGATAAAGATTTTTATAAATTAATTCGGATACCAATTATGAGTGCGCGGTTGAGTCCGAATGTGTCGAGATAGTCAGAAAAGAGTACCCGGGGATAGTAATTGGGTCTCGGGGTATTTTTGGGCATAGCCGGACACGGGGTGAGTTGCGCCACTTTAATTAAGCCCATTAGGTGAAAAACGGGATTAAGGGTTTTTAACCTAATGGGGGGATTAAAGAATGGCAGCCAACATAACTCTAAACCTAGGGTTTAAGAGGAGATTTGGGGGAAAGAAAATCAAGAACAAATTGGAGGTTATTGGAGCCAAATTGAGGGACTACGCCAACGGATCAGACACTACGAACACTTACAGGCAAGTGGTTAACTGTTGTGATTTCTAAAAGTTTGATAATCAATTCATATCATAGTGATGTGTGTATGAAAATTATTTTTGGGTGTGTCACCAAAATCTAAATTGGGTTTTTGTAAATTTATATACCTTAATGAGATTAAGGGGGGAGATTGATCGTGTTTATGATTCTAGAATGTAGAGAACTGAATCAGATGTTAAAATCAGTAAGAGTAGAGGGTTAATTACTGATAAAAATGAATGAAATTCGTATTGGGGATTTGAAACCCGGATAATACCCAAATCGGGAAAAAGTAGGAAATCGTGAGATTTAATTTCAGTTTGATGTTCTATAAGGTGCTTTGATCCTATTCTTATGTAGAAATAGGGTTGATTGGGCTTGGGTTAGTCCAAGGGAAAGAATGAAAGTTGGAGGTTTTCGTTAATGGTGCAACTGCCTGTTGAAGAAGACGAAGTCAGGGACGATCGATCGATCGACCCAAGGGGTTCGATCGATCGATGATTCGGAATTCTGGGAAGTTCGCCTAGTTTGTATATAAGGGGAAAATTAATTAGAAATTTAATTCCCAAACATTAATTAGTGATAAATAAATATGAAACAAATATTCCTAGCAATTATGGGAGAAAGTAATTGGGCCTAGGATGAATTTATGTGGGGCATTTAATGGATGAAATTTAGAGATTTCATTCCAAAATAGTGAGGTACGGATCAAGTGAGTGAATCCGGGTATATTGGTCATGCGACTCCAAGGTAGTAAATTAAGTTTGGAGATAAACTAATTAATTATGAGTCGGGATATAGACTCGGGAGATACTTAATTGTGGACCAAGTGGGCGAGTCCGCGTATGTTGGTAATTATAGGTAAATATAATTGGGAAATTATGGAGATAAATGTGTGACACATTGTGGGCGAAAAATGTGGGAAAGAAATTATGAGATGTAAAAATGGACCGAGTGAGTGAGTCCGGGTATGTTGGTTATGTGACACCAAAGTACTAAATTTATTTTTGAGAGAGAGTAATTAATTTGGAGTCGGAACATAGACTCGGGAAATATTAAGATACGGGCCAAGTAAGTGAGTCCGGGGATAATGGTTGGGTGACACCAAGTTATTAAATTAATAAATGTGTTAATTAATTTAGTTAGAGTCGGATTGTAGACTCGGGTAATATTAAATTAATAAGAGTGATAATTAATTTAATAAGAGTCGGATTGTAGACTCGGGTAGTATTAAATTAATAAGTGTATTAATTAAATTAATAAGAGTCAGATTGTAGACTTGGGTAGTATTAAATTAATAAGTGTATTAATAAATTTAATTAGAGTTGGTTTGTAGACTCGGGTAGGATTAAACTAATAAGGGTGTTAATTAATTTAATTAAAGTCGGTTTGTAGACTCGGGTATGATTAAATTAATGGGTGGGATAATTAGTTTAATCAGAATCGGATTATAGACTCGTGAAGGGTACTCATCAATTAATGTGATAATTAATTATATTAGAGTCGGACCACAGACTCAGAATTTGGGTTAATTAATTAATGTGTAAATTAATTATATTAGAGTCGAACCACAGACTCGGATTGGTATTAAATTAATATGTGTGTTAATTAATTTAATTAGAGTCGGGTGGTAGACTCGAGGAGGTATTAAATTAAAATGTGTGTTAATTAATTTAAGGAGAGTCGGACCATAGACTCGGGAAGAGGATAAGTTCTTAAGTGAGAAAATTAATTACATTGAGTCGGGCCACAGACTCAGGAAATTACAGGCAGTGTATGGGATTTTGAGTACATGGTAAAGTCGGAGTTATTAATATATATATATATATATATACGGTGTTGTGATAGTATATATATATATATATATATATATATATATATATATATATATACGTGTATGTATTATGTGTGACATTAAATTGCAGACAGTGTACGGTAATTACAGGCAGTGTACGGGATTTTGAGTACACGGTAAAACCGAGGTTCATAATATATATATACGGGTAGTGATAGTATATATATGTGTGTATATATTGTGTAATATCAGTGACTAGATATTTATTCAATTTAAATACTCTAATGCTATCAAGGGAGGTTGCGCGATGTGGGTGAATCCCCTAGCTTGAGGAGTAGGGCGAGTATATCCCCAGGTCATAGCGTCCGGTATATATGGGTGAGGGATTTACCTCACTTTCAGGGAAGGAATATGACCGCCTCCACTTCGTTTATATTTTGGTCCAAGTTGGTGAGCGATTCTAACTTGGGGAAACTAGGTTTTGTGAGCACACCTAGTGAGATAGCATTCTAGAGGGAATCATCCGGTGAGGGTAAACTCGGAAGGATGGATACACATATGATATATGTGTGGATGTTAGTAAAGGTACGTATAATATGGTAGTAAATATTATATGTAGGTGATAATACAGTGTGTGATGTATTTACTTTATATAACTCGGGTTACAGTTATATGCAGTTAATTAATGAGAAATTAATTAAGTTAATCATTTGTGGGAATAATACAGTGTGTGATGTATGTACTTTATATAACTTGTGACACGGTTATATGCTGCTATTTAAGAGGAATTAAGTAAGTTAATTGTGAAATAACTTATAATTAAAGAATCATTATACTCAGGTTAGAGTAGTACAGCAAGGGAAGGTTATACCAGGACTAGTTGGACGGGGTAGTACAACTAGGTGGGGTTAGGGTAACCGGTAGGTGAGCACAATAGTGGAGGGGTGAGAATGTCCTCAAGGGAGTGCGACACTAACTTAAATATGAAGCGCATTCATGCATTTTAAATTACTGCAGTTAATTCACTTGCTAAATATTTTCAAAATTTTTTGGGTTATAACCTTTGCTATAAAACTATTTTCAAAACCTTTTAGGTGTCCAGCCACAGGGACGCAAGGATTGATATTCTATTCCAGGGACACGGAATTGCGGCATATGTGGATGCTAGCAGGAGTTTGGATTAGACGCATCATTCATTCATTCCTAGAGTAGGAATCTTTTATCAGCCTCAGTTTTATTTAGGGCTTGTAGCCCAGACTTCTCGGTACAGTTTTCAGGTGTAATTCATTCAGGTGTTGAATATTTGTATTGAATTATTTATTTGGTGGCCGGTGATTTATTCGGCAAGTTGTGTAATTATTATTCTATTTACTTTCATTCAGTTGTGTGAATGGTTTATATTTGAATTTCGCATGTACTGTTTTGTTAAATTAAAAAGTTAAAATTGGCACCAGTTTTTGGAATACTAGGTGGTTAGTAAGTTTTAAAAAGTTTTCGACAGTGATGCTAAGGATGATCCAACTGGGATTCCTGTTTTAATTTGGTATAGGACTGATCACCCGGTATTTTATTAGGCGGGGTGTCACATATATCACTTATGCACTATATTCGCGACATTGTGCGTGTAAGTTTGGGAATATTTTTTTATGCCAAACTCGTATTTAGACTTTTATGAAAATTTTGGGAGTGACACTCCAGGTTTAAATAATTGTGTAAATAGATTTGAACCATGTTAAAAATCTATCTAACTATGTAATTATTTATTCTATGTATTTATAGGTAAGGGATTTAATTCTCAACCTATGTTTTTTTATAGTTGTAAATTAGTTTAGTTTAAATATTTCCCTAAATAAATTATAATTTTAAAATATTAAAAAAACTAAAAATCATCTTTTTAACATTCATTTTGAGTAATAAATCAATTGAATATTAAATAACATTCTCTGTGGATTTGATACCCGAACTCGCCGCTATACATATAAAACATGATATAAAACATGTGTAGTCAAAGTTTAGATTTTTTTGGGTGCAAAACCGACAACAGCGACAAGCGTATTTACACGACGTTCTGTTTTGCCTAATCACCTTCCAATAGGGATAGCTTGAACTATCAAACATGGGAGAGTGGGTTATGAAACTACCCTCACGATTAAAATCCTTCTAAACCGTAAAAGTGCACTAAAATAGGACCAACATAGTAACTTAGTATAACGCACTCTAATACCAATCTGAAGTGCGTGCAAATAGGGATGGATTACAATTTAAACCTTTTTAACAACAACACCAATGCAGCCCACCCAAGATCTTCATAATATATGCGCCTGACACATCTTGATGTCCATTGATCTTTAGCTAATAAACCATCACCACAGTCGCATGGAATCCACTGTATCAAATAAAGCTCTTAATGATGTTTATTAAACAATCTTTAGTGAAAGAAACTTGAAATCTCAAATAAGCATTCTTTGTACATTCTTATATCTCAGAAGTAGGGTGTAAACTTGAGTTTAAGAGGCTTTTGTTATTCTCTATAGAACTATTTTTCAAAACCCTTAAACTTCAAAACTCTTTAATGTGCCTTATATTTATAGAAAAATATGAAAAAGCGAGAGCAAGCAGCTCGAGGAATTTGATTTGAATGAAACTCAAGGTTGTTCAAACAAGATTGGATAACTCATTCAAACGAGACCCACAATCTAGTTTGAACGAGTATCGATCGAGCTTCCAACAAAAATTTCTGCCCAGACAAAATGTTCTCATTTGATGCTCGTTTAATGCTCTTTTGAACAAAACTTTTCATCTCATTTGAACAAAATCAAATTTCTCAATTGAATGCAGCAATCCTATCGTTCGAACGAGTTTAAAAACTCGAAATATTTTCTTTGAAATATATTTTGCAAAAATAAGCCTTAGTAAAATTTTAAACACCCAAACTGAAAACCCAGGGATGAACGTAATATAACAGTCATACCGTTCTTGATGTCCCAAGGTTGAAGATAAAACTCAATATGATTTTAATGTAGCTTTAAAGCGGTTCTCTTCCTCTCTTTGAGGCCATGATCTGGAAGGATAAACGAACATAATGTTAACCCATAACTCAAGCAGTTTTGTACAAAATGAATAAAGCCAATATTACAAATTTATAATAAACATATTACAAACTTGACACATTGTGAAATTCTTCCTTACATTTTTTTGCCACATTACGCACTATTCTCTAACCTTTCTCCCAAGCTCAAAATAAATTACAAATCAAACCCTAACATTTATTCTTCAATTTAATATTTAAAAATATGGTTTCAAAGCTTTTACAAAAAGGGATTCAGGAGGCTTTCCAAGACTATTTTCAAAGAATCTTTTCAGGGGTTTTCTTCATCAATAAGATATTTAATTTTAGAATACACTTTTAGGCAACTTGCATTATATTCTTTTATATGTGCATTTGCTTAAATTCATCTAAACCTAATTGTAATGTTAAAATCAATTAGAATTCCTAGAAAATTGTGTATTCCAAACTTAATGTTGTAATTATGTAAATTATAATATTCTCATATGTGGAAAATAAATGTTAAGCCATAATAAATTGTGAAAATTGAATATTCTCCCCAAAATAGGAAAATGGGATTTTAGGGTTTGAACCTCGTTTATGGAAATTGATTATTTGAGATTCAAAAATGGATAATATTGATTTAATTTAGGATTTATGACTTCTAAAACTTACACACGCTTATTAGGATTGTACATTATGCATTAAGGGTAGTACTCTTGCTAGTTATGTCCCAAATTGATAAAATTTAATATTAGTACCTTATTTATGATGTAAAAACTTATGTGAACACATTTTAAATGAGTTTGGACACTTGAAATATAAATCCCCTTATGATACAATACATCCTTGTAATTATTGCAATTAATATATATGTTAATCTTTATGTAAGAATAGGTTACGGGCCTTTATTTGAGATATTATTGTAATTAATATCAAATTTATTATGTAAACGATAAAGGAGTACGAGATAATTTATGTTGGTTATTGGTTTGGTTATTAGATGATGGTGTTGGACTAGTTTGGTCAATCATGAATTTGGACATGTAGAAATTTAGTTCCTCACCCTACTCTCTCATAATAAACCCTTAATTAAATTTGTCTTACAATTACCGTATCTAAATGGAAGTGTATCAGGGGGTTCCTTATTTTGATTTCACATCGGTGCGATGTTATGCGTATGGAGTTTAGAGGTGGATAGGACTGATGACTAAAATATTTAGTGAAATTAATGTATCTTTACTTTAATGCTTTACTTTACGATAAATCACTTGTAGGATGATTATCCCTTTGGCTCGTTATGAAATGTATTAAAATGAATTAATGGCTCTAATTGATAATACCAAGAGGGTGAGATAATTGGGTATCGAGCTTATAGCCTAGAGTGAAAAAAAACGTGTTAATTTGTTAATTTTATTTGTATATGAACATGTAAAATGTAAATGAATGGGTGAGTGACGAGAAAGAATGCCCCCATGTCGATACATTTTATGAGATTTATTTATATTGTTGCTTCACATGGTGTGTGGAGATTTTGACGTTGTGCAATAGAGTGGCTCTAGATTTATCGACATGGCAAAATAGACACCGAGGCTTATATGACAGTTTGATTTGGCGTACCTTATGTTCTTGAGATGGCCGAGAGGAAGGGGCACATGTCGGTTACATATTGGTTAATTAATGAGAATAAATAATTATTGAAATGAATTGAGACAATTTTAATACTTTGTGAGGTTACGTTATATGTGACTAGTCATTCATATGAATCATATAAACTTTAGTTTTATCATCTAAATATACAACAGCTTTGAGTTGCCTAGCTAAGCAACTTTCTAGAATTTTGACCCATTTCTTTTACGTGGCAGCTTCAGGTGCTAGAGTTGGACCTTTGGTTCAAACTTCCCCACTCCAGCTTACGCATTTACTTCATCTCCCACTCTCCAGGATCCCAGCTTAAGAGACATTGTGGGTTTATGCCTCTTTTAGTTATCATTTTACTTTTTAGTTTAGTACTTGAAGTATTATAGTTAGCATGTATAATGAGACTCAGTTATTGATGTGTGTCATTTTAGGTGTTTCACTTGGGATTGTGTTTGGACATTATCATTATCTCTCTTTGGACTATGAATTTTATTATGTGTTTATTTGAGGATCTTCATATCGCCTCCATATATTTTGTCACATACTTTGTCTGATCTCTCCATGATGTTTATAAATACAACCTCATTTATACACTTCTCATTTATTATGCCTCATTTAAATTATTTCAACATTTACAAATGCATTATACCTTTTTTTATATGAAACCCCATTTTTCAATACAGATGTTGACTACAACCCTAAATATTAAACCAACAAAAATACAAACTAAACCTAGAAAAGTCACAACCCTAGATAACTCAGATGAACCATTGTTGAAACAAAAAAATAATTTAACACAAATCCATAAATATTAGCCCTAGAATAAAATAAACCTAGAATATTTTCAATACCTCTTTACATTTTCAAAAGGAAATATATGTTGTATAGGTAAAAGATATATTCAGAAATCTATTTTGTAAAGAAACCATAAATATTCACAACCCCAGATAAATCAGATGACCCATTGGTCAAATTTACCCTTGATTGAAGGTAAAAGGAGAAAAGAAATATGCGCAAGAAAATGAAAAAACATCACCTTCAAAGTGAAGAACCTATCTGCGTCCGATATGATCATTGTAGCTCAATTGTCGGATCTTTTGGTTACTCATATTTGGTCACTGTAGAAGCTTTTTTTTCTGAAATTCACTCCAACTGAGCTACAATGACCAAATATGAGAAACCAAAAGACCCGGCAAAAATTACCCACCCTCAAAGCAAAGCAAAATTTCTCCATACTTTTGGGCAAAAACAGATCACGTGGCCATTTTTGAGCAAATATTTTCACAGGCAAAAAAGCCTAACAAACACTACAAAGGGGGTAAAAAGGTGTGCAAAACCTATTTTCCATGACAAAAGTCCAATCTAACGGACCCTTATATATAAAGTACATATCTTTTAATACACTGCCTGTAGTAAAAAATAAGATTTTAAGACATAAATGCTTGATCAACGAAATCCACGAATCGCGAACGTGGATTAGTCGAGGTGCGCTTAAAGCTGGCCCGAACACCATGTGGTATGATACCAAAAAATTAATTCAAGCGTGCGCGCACACCCTAAACACAAATACAGGCTGTAATTCTATAATAGGGGGCATCAGACGTTAAAGATACAATGAACCAAACCCTCTTGACCCTTTGTTGAGTTTACACTGCTTTTGTACTCATTTTCTTATCTAAAAAAAACCAAAGAAAGAAACATAACATAATATAGTTTTATTATTAGGCTACTTTAAAAAAAACTTCCATAAAAGTTCTCAAAGCCAAATTGATTAAAAGTAGACAATAAATACTCACAAGAAATGATAAAATAAAATATAAAATATCTATATATATAAATTCAAAGACGAATATACACGTACACAGGGAGAAAGAGAGTTAAAATTATAGAAGTTGAATTGGCCAAATTCTTCCGGTGTGAAATTTTATATTACATTATAGGTAATAATATCCTGAAAACCGATGTATAATTTTTTACAGTGCTTTTAACTCGAAAGGTTTGAGCGAACTGGTGCAAGTTATTTTTAAGAACCATTATTTTGGCTATAGTTGACGCAACTACATGAATTTATATACCTTGACTTATCGTAGGATATTGAATATTCTACTATCCATGGATAGACTCTTAGGCCTCGTTTGATGCGCCGTATAAGGGGTCCGAATAGGATAGGATAATAGTCGAATTGGATATGATAAGGATCGGTCGTATAACGCGTATTCTAATACTACACTTGGAACACTTCCGGATAAGAAGACGAGATGGGATATAATAATACAATCCCGTGTTTGAAATGCTCTGGATAGGATTTATTTGTCTCCAGTTTTCCAAGAATACCCTTATTTTGTATTTAATATTTTAAAAAATACAAAAATATAATGTTATCACTTATTTTAACTCAATAACATATTTTTTTGTTCCTCCATAATGAAGCAAACTAAAATTGAAAATTGAAAATCAATATAGCAACCTGACTATATTGCATGGAACAAGAAATAAACCCATTTAAACTTCATCAATACCAGCATATAGTCATCCAAATTGGTCTTAAAGTTGAAATAAGAAATTATTAAAATTAATCCATCGAAAACATAGGTCTACAAATCAAAGCGTTAATAATTTAAATTTCTAAAACCCTCCTCAAGTAGTTGGGAAACAAAATCCATACGGCCTTCGTTTGACATCGAAAGAAATATGTCCACATAATCCGTTCGCTCGGTAATTTTTCTGGCTAGATAAACGCGATCCCTTGCATTCAGAGTGGTCATAGTGTTAAGATCCTCAAGCATTTTTTTCCTGTTATTTCCTACTTTATCTTCGCCAAACTTTTCACTAAGTGCTTCAAAATTTTTGTTCGAATTTTCTACAAATGAGGTAAAAGTTGTTGCCATATCTTGCATGCCCACACTCCAAGTATCACTTTTTCTTTTCCTCTTTCTCTGACTTGGGTTAGGAACACTGGAGGAAGGTTGCACAACAGGTATTGGAGTAGCACCATTTAAGTCAATACTCTCCTCATCTTGACCATCTATATCATCCACGTCATCGGCAGGAGACTCAGCTACAACACCAGTAGCACGATCCTTTCCAAACATGTGTCCCAACCGATCATACAATAAAAATGGCTTGTTTCTTAGTCCCTTTGCATCAGGCTCTCTCTGCAATAAATAAATAAAATTACGTTAAGTCAAATAGTGAAAAGTATTATTAATTATTGAAGAGATAAACATTAAAGTTAACTAATTTACTTGTAATTACCCTTCCCATTGATCATCTCGATCAACCTCAACACATTTCAAAGTTTCGTTCCATCTAAAGCCACTACGACCCAACATGTCAGTTACCAAATTAAAGTGTTTCTTCAAAACTCTCATCTTTATGTGACAACCCGAGATCCGAAATACGGGGTGACCAGCCCGATACTCCAATAATACAAGAATCATAGATGGAATCATTCTCAGCATCGTGACAACATAAAGAGTATACGGGATAACCACTCAATAATTCAGAAAACGGGTTGTCAAAAATTTTGTTTTATAATTTAAAGAAAGCATTTTAAACAAACCATAATTGAAAAAGAAAGTGGAAACCCCAAGAACAATATACACTAACAACAGGTATACAATAAGAGGACCGAATGAAATGTCGGTCAACAGAATTTCATACAATGTATAACAAGTTCAATAAATTACATATTACATTCATTATCCAATTATTAAAGTTGGGCCACACGCCCAAATAAAGACCCGAACATAACTAGAAATCAACAATGAAGGTGTCTACACAAAATATCCCGTGATATCCGCAAAATGTCACGGCTACTCAAAAGACACTGGAGTGGTGAGGTCAATACGGGCGTCCTTGCGGTGGAGCACCTGAGCGGTTATAATATTTATGCACAACAAGAAGGAAGAATGGGTCAGGGCCCAGTTTTATGTGATCAACAGATAAATAAATAGAATGACAATTATGAACAGTTAATTATGGATGATAAAGATGATATTCTAACATGGTGACCTCATATAATAAACTACGACAATTAAATGATTATAAAGTAAAATTCAATTATGCAAGAGGATATGTATAATCATCCTTAATATAAAATCTTTATCATTATCCACCTTTTAATTTTATCTTTCCATTCCTTATCAGGAATATAAATTCTATCATATGCACTATATGGCATGTATCTCATTTGTATGCTCTTTACGACAACTATTTCATTTATATGCTCTTTGTGGCATGTATTATGCTCTTTATGGCAATGTGTTATGCTTTTTGTGGCATATATATATCCATCAAGTCCCACTTGATGTTAGAATTGTTATAAATATACATATATAACGATTCTAGGACCGCTCATTCGGGTTTCCCCACTGTGCGCGCCCCTAAATGACCATCATCTTTCAGGGCCTATCATCAAGACAACCTGAGATCCTACCGAAAGGTCGGTAAGTGTCCATATGCCTGCAGGGTAGTCATAACCACACCCGGAATTACCTAGCCATTGCAGAAAATATACAACAAGCGCTCATATGGCCTAGGACGATATCCACCCTGCATTCATTAGTCAGGGGGTTTCACCTTACGCACGAACTTCCCTTAAGATGGTATTTAGAGAGGGTGTGTTCCAGCCATTTTATTAATTACCATGACATGATTTAGTAAATTATCATTTACTTTATCCATTTACATTTTATCAAGTGCATTATGGTTATCCGGAACTATACGTGCTTCGCATCATCATAATAACCTCGATGAATATTTAAACTCCCAAGTTATTTTCCCAAGTCTCCTTTTGGGCTTTATAATAGACCACCATACCTCAAATTAACTTCTAAAGTCTCCAAACACAACTTCGTAATCTCCTAGACTCCTACTAATTTATAAATGGAAAGTAATGCCTAAACATCACTTCACGCACCCTCGAAATAAATCCCATATATACCAATTCTAATCTAGGGTAGTAAACTAACTCATCTAGAATTCTAGGACTCTAAGTTTACTCCATACAAGAAGGTTCCTAGGCCCAAATCCTAAAGAAAATGAGTTAGAATTGAATTACAAAACTAACTCAAAATAGCAGGAAAACGAATCGATTCTCCCAAGGGCCAAATCGATTCGCCCTAAAAGCGAATCGATTCGGACAAGGAAAATTGGCATTCTATAATCTGCCGAATCGATTCGGTCCAAGCAGACCTGGAAACTGGACCTAAGCGAATCGATTCGCCCAGGGGCCGAATCGATTCACCCCTACGATTTTGCCAAGTTTGGCCATGGAGTCTTATACTCCAAATTTACCCCCAACTCAAATCCATTCAAACCAAACTCATTTATTATCACCAATACATCATAAATACCACTAACTACTACCATAAACATCAATAATCGTCCAAATCAATCTTTAATGATTCTGAAATGGCCCTTTAGTGTACTTAGGTAAAAAACAACTTTGTTCGAATATTAGTTAAAATCAATTTTTAACTTCTTAAACCCTAAACATGCATCCAAGTGATTAAATTCATTCAATGAATAAAACATGCGATAAAAGAAACAATTTCAGGAAAAAATCCCCGAAGGGCAAAACCTTTTATTTTCACAATAATTTTGCAAGAGTACGGCTTACACGGATTATAATGAAAATACAATGTGATATACGAAATACCCGTAGGTGTCGATTTCGATGTCTCGGTTGGAACTTTCCTTTTCCAGGATGCAGCAATGAAGAAAAGAACGGTTTCTTCATAAGATACTTCGTAAGGTCTCCTTCTACAATAGCATGCAGCTCTTCGGTTATAGAGTTCTCCTCACAAAGTGCAACATAATGTGGTGAATGAATTATCTTCCGGTAAACACGTTCAAGATCACCTAACTTTGGAATCGAGTAATACGATCTTGAATAAACAATGAAAGATGAAAATCTTGTATGGGAATAAGTTTTTCTAAACTATTCTGCCTGTAGAAATGTTAGCAGATATATTTTATTTATAACTGAGCTGCAAAGAGTCCAAGAAAACGAAAACATGAAAATCGAGGCGGCAGGTCGTTCGAGCGAGATGCCATGTCGTTCGAGCTAGATGAGATCTCGTTCACGTGACATGTAATATTGTTTGAACGATACTCAATCTCATTCAAGCGAGACACAGTAAAAATATTATTTTCTTTTTAATTTGATCCTCGAATTTTCTTAGACTGTTTGCAACTCAGAAATAATTTTTAAAACGATAAAACAATTTTAATTTCCAAATGATTAAATCACCCAGTATTTAATCAATATACACATTACTCAACTACACATAAGTATTCATACCTGAGTGATCTTAAACATATGAAACAGGTCTTGACTTGTGATCTTCTTGAAAACTTTGGTTGCGCATACTTGGACTTTGAACAAAGATTAAGGCTTTTAAATAGACTCCATAAATAACTAGACTATACTTAATTTATTTTGTCCGGAATTAAGCCAATATAAACCAAATGAAAATACTAAGAATTATGTTCTTACAAATCTCCCCCTTTGGCTATTCCGGGACAAAAATAAACAGATCTATATGCCATAAACAAATACATGTCCTATTCCAAAACCCAAAAATATAAAAGTACAATACATAGAAATGAGACTGAACAAACGGTAGGCATCTGAATTTGTCACTAAATGGCAATCTATGAATCTGTCTCTGTATGTGATGTATATTAATGAATATCTGAATCTCTGAAAATAAAACCTACACACACGAGACACAACCAAATACCAAAGTGAAGTATGGAGGAAATAGAGAAAGAAATATAAAATCATAATAAATACTCCCCCTACATCACATATCTCTCCCCCTTTTTGCCTGGAATAGACAAAAGAAAGGACAAGCAACCAGATATATCAATAACATATGAGAGTGAATCATCATATATATATAATCAACAGCAATATGACAATGGGTCTGATAACAGAATCATAATAATAATGTGAGAATCACTAATAATCGCAAAAGAAGACAGTACATCTATGTCATAATATGAAGATACAACTGATCAAAAGAGTACATCATATGAGAGAGAAAAACAAAATACATCAAGAATATGGATGTCTCAGAAACAAAACAACAACAACATCTAGGCATCAGCAGTATCATCATCATCATCATCATCATCAGAGTATGTGGAAGAAATATGTCCAAGTCCAGATGAACCGGCGCCGCTCCGTTGCTCTCTTCGCCGCATCTCATCAAAAAATGATGTCATCCTGGACTCAGCACGGACATCAGCCTCAGCATCAAATCTAGCCATGATAGAATCATACAATCTGGATTGGGCAGCTACCTGTGCCTGTAAAGAATAAACCTCCTCTTCTATAGGACGTGTAGGTGCAGGAGTGGGGGTGGTGGAGGAGTAGTCGTGCTCGAACTAGAGCGATCAGAGGCCTGGCAAGGATCAGCATCAGGGATGACTCTCTCTGGTGGTGGAGCTCTTACTCTCGCTCTCGCTGTCTGTGGCAAATGGCTCTCAGAACGAGCAGGCGTAGGGAGACTCAGATCACCCTATAAAACCGGGACACCAGAAGAATTGCAAATGGTGGAAATGAGAATCCCATAGGGAAGAGCAGGAAGGACAGGGATGGAACCATGGACGGTGACAGAAGATATGACTCTAAGCATGATAGTCGGAAGATCCATATCCCACCCCCGAGAAACATGGTACATAAAGTAAACAATGTCTGACCCAATCTGAGTGTGATTTATCCGAGGATAAATGGATGAGGATATAAACTGATTGAGTACACAAAAAGCATGATGAAGCTGGCGATGATACATCGTAGACCCTGCTAGAGGAATCTCCCAGAAATAATGCCCCAAAATGTCATCATAAGTCAGCCCATCGTCGGAACAACGAGGGAACACAGCGGCAGGGACACAAGGAAGGTGCAGAATAACTGCAATGAGATCTGCAGTGACGAGTACCGGAACCCCACGTACAGAAGAGAAAATCCCCTGGGAGTGGGGAAGAGCACGGAAGAAAAATTCTCGGACAATATCCAGATAAATATCCCCTTGAACCTCGAACATATAATCCTAACCTCTAGAATATAACCAACATGGAATACCCAACTCATAAAACTCAGAATAACAAAAAACCCTCTCAGAAACAACTGACCGAATATGGAGACCCAATGAGCAGTAATGATCATACTTCGCATACGTGGCCCACCTAACAGAAGAGTACGGGGGCCTGCTAGCCTGAGCTCTCTGAGCTCGAGCAGAGGGTGGTGCCTCAGCGAGTCGCCCGGTAGGGGCACCACGGCGTCTAGGAGGCATGACAAAAATATGCAATGTGAGATGTAAAAACAAATATCTCGAACACACGCACACCTAAACACCTATCTCCGTACAAACGTCCAATCGAACCACCGCAAACATCAGCCACAATCACAGTCAAAATCAGTAATAGAATAAATAAATATCCTCAAAAATAATAAGAAATACGAAGGTTACCTCGAGAACATCGAAAAAAGGAAAGAGTATGCTGGAGATACAGTAAACCCAACGAGATACAGCTATTCAGAACAACTGACTGCACCACAGCTCCTTAGCTGAAATAGAAGAACAATGGATGATATAGACGCACAAGAGGTATCAATGGTTGATCTAGGCGCTGTAAAAGCAAGGGTATATGCTCAGAGGAGAGAGAGGAGAGAATCGAAGCTTTTTCAGTGAAAATAGCAGAAAAACGAGCGCAGAGCTGCTGTCGTTTGAAGCAGTAAAGCGCGACAGAAAGGAAGAGAGAACGACGGCTTAAAATGAAACCCTTATCTCACGAGAAGTCGTTTGAATGACTTACTAGAGTCGCTTGAACAATTTAAGATGTCGCTTAAATGACATGTTCGCGCGACATGAGATGTCGTTCGAACGAGAAAAAAAAATTCCAGAATTACCCCAAAAATTTGCAGAAATTGCCCAGCGAAAAAATTATCCCAAAATAATACCTGGAACCCAAAAACAGACTGCAAAACATAAGGACAACAGAAAAATAGAAAAACAGTGTGAAAGGCGAAAAATGAGAATTTCATGTAAACAAGGTACTAATGTGCTAAATAAAGAAGGATGGTTGATTGGGAGGGAACTACAATAATTGAGCCATCATTTACGTTGAATCAATCAAAGAGTTCTTATTGATAGCAAGGAATCATCAAACTTTATCAAAGCCATGTGAGATAAAAAGTGTGAGTTTGATGAACTAAACTTAATCAACATGCATACAAGTTCGGATTATTGACGATTGTATAAACAATAGCGTCATGATACGATGTTTCAACATATGATTCGTGGTGCAAACCCGTTTATATTTATTTCCAACCAAACTCCCTCAATACATGAATTTTTTAAGATCTTTCGAAATATCTAACAATCTCTACTTAGAGAAAGTCCTATTGGCCCCAACTATGGCATTGATTTCTTTTTATTGCCTTGATTTTCTTTTGGGCTCTTTAAAACGGTGGCTTTCACGACGAGCCAATTTTATACTCTCGCAGCCCTTTACCGTGAACACTCATCATATTTTCAATACAAATTCTCACTGAAACGGTTCTTACAAGCACACATCCTCCTTAAGTTTACTTATGCATTGATGACAAATTTGAGATAAGAACGTCTCACCAAACTCAAATATGCAAGAGAAGTCAAACATCCATATAAACTCGTGCTTGTGTGAAAGGATGGCATATAAGAAAAGTCGAGTCAAAAATGCATATCAACATAGGAACAACCCCATAGCGCAAAGGTTAAGATCATTCTAGGCATCAATAATAATAACCAAAAATCCTAGCCCCAATAAAAATGAAAGAAGGGGGAATCAAGCACACTAATATCCCGATATTAATCATGTAGCTTCACGACTCAAAATAAGCAAAAATCTTTTTGTATTTTCAAAAGTTTTATAAAAAGAAAAGCTTTTTGTATTTTTCAAAAAGACTCAAATAAATGACAAAAAATAAGAAACATGCCATAACACTAGCCAAGAATAAGGAAAGGTGAAGATACTAGTGTATGAAAAATTGACAAACAACCTCAATCGAACGAGAACAAATGAGGAGAACCACGAGTAATGATGCGAGAATCACCAATATTTAAACCTAACGCTTCCAAATCCGACTTCCTAACCCAAGTAGGTGTGAACCGACGCGAAGAGATATTAGGAACCAAATGGCTTTAGACTTTCTAGGAGCATTCTTAAGGTCATAGCAAAACCGTCTGAGATGACCTCTCCTACCGCAATGTGTGCAAGTGTAGATACTGTGAGGAGTGTGTCCTATAGGCCGATTGTACCTCATGTTCCTAGGTGTCTCTCTTTTAAGGTTTCTAGGCAACTTTCTTGTTTGGATGGTTTTGGCTTTGGGAGCAGGTGAGACATGATTATTAAAGCCAATACCTATCCGATTATCTTTGATTTCGACGGTGCCTAAGATTTTGTCTAACTTTTCAGACCTTGCCTCTAAATCGAACTTAACTTTACTGGAATCTCTCAGTTTTTCTTCAAGCTCGCCTATCCTTGACTCAAGTAAACGAGTAGAATTTTCAAATTTTAGAATTTCCTTTTTCATAGTCTCCATCAATCCTCGAAGACTATCTCTCTCACCCTCGACATATTCTAACTTCTCTCGAATTTTCTTTTCTTTTGTTCTAAGATCCTCAATTAAAGAATTGGAATTATTTATTTCTATGGTACGTTCTTTTAACAAGGCTGCTAGTTTCACATTTGCTTTCTTTGTTTTTAAAGTTTCTTCATACAATTCTTTGAAAGCAGTTTG
The DNA here is from genome assembly GCA_949130495.1 of Sambucus nigra. Classification (NCBI taxonomy): domain Eukaryota; kingdom Viridiplantae; phylum Streptophyta; class Magnoliopsida; order Dipsacales; family Adoxaceae; genus Sambucus; species Sambucus nigra. The sequence continues at coordinate 521,952,872 of OX422212.1, forward strand.
CAAATATCTCTCGTCTTCGCGCTCATTCTCACTCACCTCCTCCTCACTCTCAGGAGTATCAACTTCAGTGGTAGTGGAAGACTCATGCAAAGGTAAGTCTTTATCACTTACATGACTAACCACATAGGTGGAAAGATCACGCTTACTAGCAAAAAAAAATTCGTCTTCTGGATCACTATCACTAAGGGAAGAAACGTGATTTATTGGTTTATTAAAATTCTCCCTCAGTTTAGTGGGACACTCATCTATCCTGTGACAAAAACCTTCGCAGTAAAGACATTTTTCACAATCACCTTTATTGACAAGTTTTTTAAGAGCAGTTTTCATGTGTGATTTCCAATTAGATGATTCAAACAGGTGAATTCTAAAATCATCAAAACCACCGAAAGGCATACCTAAGGACACGGGATCACAAACACAATAAAATAGTGCAACAAGCTCTGATACCAATTTGAAACGGCCCTTTAGTGTAATTAGGTAAAAAACAACTTTGTTCGAATATTAGTTAAAATCAATTTTTAACTTCTTAAACCCTAAACATGCATCTAAGTGATTAAATTCATTCAATGAATAAAACATGCGATAAAAGAAACAATTTCAGGAAAAAATCCCCGAAGGGCAAAACCTTTTATTTTCCCAATAATTTTGTAAGAGTATGGATTACACGGATTATAATGAAAATACAGTGTGACATACAAAATACCCGCAGGTGTCAGTTTCGATGTCTCGGCTGGAACTTTCCCTTTCCAGGAGGGCAGCAGGGAAGAAAAGAACGGTCTCTTCACAAGATACTTCGTAAGGTCTCCTTCTACAATAGCATGCAACTCTTCGATTGTAGAGTTCTCCTCACAAAGTACAACACGATGTGGTGCATGAATTATCTTCCAGTAAACACGTTCAAGATCACCTAACTTTGGAATCGAGTAATACGATCTTGAATAAACATCGAAAGATAAAAAACTTGTATGGGAATAAGTTTTTCTAAACTATTCTGCCTGCGAAAACGTTAGCAGATATATTTTATTTATAACTGAGCTGCACGGAGTACAAGAAAATGAAAATATGAAAATCAAGGCGGCAGGTCGTTCGAGCGAGATGCCATGTCGTTCGAGCGAGATGAGATCTCGTTCGCGCGACATGCAATGTTGTTTGAACGATACTCAATCTCGTTCGAGCGAGACACAGTAAAAATATTATTTTCTTTTTAATTTGATCCTCGAATTTTCTTAGACTGTTTGCAACTCAGAAATAATTTTTAAAACAATAAAACGATTTTAATTACCAAACAGTTAAATCACCCAGTATTTAATCAATATACACATTACTCAACTACACATAAGTATGCATACCTGAGTGATCTTAAACATACGAAACAAGTCTTGACTTGTGATCTTCTTGAAAGCTTTGATTGCGCATACTTGGACTTTGAACAAAGATTAAGGCTTTTAAATAGACTCCATAAATAAGTAGCCTGGACTTAATTTATTTTGTCCGGAATTAAGCCAATATAAACCAAATGAAAATACTAAGAATTATGTTCTTACAGATTCAAAACCCACAAATCCACAAAAACCTTAAAATAGTTAAACCATGATTAATACACAATTATCACAACTAATCATTTATCTTAAACCACAATATAGCAAGTAGAAAACTTGCCTCAAGCTTGCAAATTCAGATTTGAGGAAGATGAATGCAAGATCAATCTCCAATCTTCAATCTCTCTCTCCTTTCTCTACTATTTCTCTTCCTCTCTCTTTCTCTCTAGGTTAACAATTTCACTCAAGAGAAATAAAGAAAAGCAAGGCATAAATCGTGCCTTTAGACTACAATTTACAACTTAAGTGGTAAATACCACATTAAATGGTTCGCAACTACACATATATGTTAAAACCATTCAAAAGTGCCCAAAACATAAAAATACAATATGGCACCCATTTTGACTGTCTCGCACGTTCCGGAACCAACTACGGCCTCCAAATAATCATTTGGATATTTTATAATTCATTTTAAGTTCCGGTTCAATTTTAAACCATAATGTCATTTTAAATCTTAAGACACTATAAAACTCAACATGAGGATATTTACATACACATACAGTAAATATACAACAAGTTAGTAAATATTAACTTTTCTTCATTAAATTAATACTTACTCCATATTCCAACATTTTATATATAATTACATCACATAGTAAGTAAATATAAAATAGGCTCACATAAGCGAGGGTTGTTACACTTTAACTCTATATGTGGGTTTGCTTTAATACCACACCCGGGCATCTTTTCTTCAAATCTTTTCTCCACTTCCAACGTTGTTCCAGGCTTAAAGTCATTGTCACGACTGTTACCATTCTCACAAGCTCCTCGAGTATTGTCACAAGATATTCTTCCTCAGTCCTAGTCAATACGCGTCGATCTTCAACTTTTCCCTTGCCCTGATTTTGAACGGGAGCACTACCTTCCATTCCCGACATAGAAATATATGTTCTTATTTCATAACAATAAATTAATGACAAGAGAACACAAATATTAACAATATTATACAAATAAAAAATATTTGCAACAAATAAAAAGAATTATTTACATAACAAATGTAAAACATAACACGATAAACATCAATCTCATATATAAAAATGTCTTATCAAGTTCTCTATGCGTTATACATTTGTCGTGCTAAATTATCCCTCCATTCAGACCATTGGTTGGATGTTTCAACTTGGCTAATTGAATCATCTAATGGAAAACTACTCCCCTCAACCCATTCTTCTTCTTCTTCTTCTTCTTCTTCTTCAAAGGCATGTTCCATTTGATCTACTGGAATTTCTTTTCTTATATAGTTGTCAATAAGACAGCACGCTGAAATTATACGACATTGAGTTTTGATAGGGTAATACGTTGGACTCCTAAGATATCCCACCGCATCTTAAGGATCCCAAAACACCGCTCTATGCAATTTCTAGCTTCTGAATGTTTTTTATTAAAGTACTCTTGAGGGGTAACTGGTGCTAATGTACCCTTCTTGTATTCAGACAAATGGTATCGTGTTGCTCTATATGGGGCTAGAAATCCTTCACCATTTGTATACCCATCATCGACAAGATAATAGTAACCTACAATAACAAACAACCACCTTAACATCATATACATGAAATTATTATTGTGGACAAATAGCCAAGAAAAAAATAACTCACCGGTAGGTCCTATAAGTCCATTTCTCTTAGAATTAGCATCTCGCAAAGCCTTAGAGTCTGCAAATGAACCTTCCCATCCTGGAAACACCTATATAAACTTCATATCAAGTACGCATACTCCTAAGACATTAGTCGCAATATCCCCTTTCATATTTTGATATCAAGGTTTATTAACTTCTAGGACGTTCACAAGAATAAATGTTCCATCTAGTACACCAAAAGCACCCCTAAACAAATAAAATTATTAAAATTAGTATCCATTAAAATTTAATATTGTAGCTCAGTATGGTCGTATTGAATAATATATATGTACCTTAAACCATTTGCACCTTTCTTCAGTACAATCTTCTGGTACTGGTTTAGGTGCTCTAAGTAATAGGCCTTGTACTCGCAACACTGAATTTAAGACTTCATTAAAATACCTACTAACTGTCTCTCTCGACCTTAAATATTGAAATTTTATCACACAATTCTTCGTGTGATGGGCAAGTATATTTAGGAACATGGACACCTTTTCTTCTATTATGAAATTTCCAGTTTCTTTCAATTGGCCAGTCGTATTAAGAAGTTCACATAAAATACCAAAAGCTCGCCTATCCATCCCAAGTTGATATATACATGTCACATCAATCTATCGCACAAGGCGGTTCATATGCTCTACTCGTGTCTCATACCTAACAAATGTTATGTTCTTTAACATATATTTTTGGTAGTGCCTATTTGTACTACCATACATAATCATAAAAAACATATATCCAACAATGAATAAATTGACCAACTCTTGGAACATCATATATGCGATGACCTCATCTTCGTTAATTTCCATATCTAATAATTTTCAAAAAATTGTATGAGCACCATTTTAATTACAACAAGTATATCATATATTAAGCAAAAGCATTGAACACTTCTATAGCATATAAAAAATTACAATATGGGTAAAATTAACACTAACTATTTTTTTGGGGAGGGGTTTGGGGAAAGGTCCATTCTAACTCAAAGTTGTATAAAAATAGGGCCCTCCACATAATTTAAAAAATATATTTTTTTTGAAAAATTATTTTTTTTTAAAACTATTTTTAACTATTTTTTCTTTTTTTAAAGGTGTTTTTTTTATAAAAAAAGGGCGGGTTATTTTGGACTGAGTTTTATCACGGGAACAAATTATTGTCGTGCGCTCGGCACATGCATCCGCTAGTGTGTGTGTATATATATATATATATATATATATATATATATATATATATATATATATATATATATATATATACACACACACACACACACAACACAATAGGTACGTGTATAAGAAAAGGGTGGTCCTAATGCGTGTGTTTCAAATCAAACTAATTTTCACCAAAATATTATTCAACTTTTAATTAGCACCAAACCAAGTTGTGAAAAATCAATTCTTACTTTAAAACAATTTTATCTTGATTAATCTTAAACATGCATCTAGTGATTAAATCAAGTAAAGTAAAGTAAAGAATACTCACAACGCAGGATGTACGATGAAAAAACCCAAGATGGGTGTAACAACCCAGGCTTTTGAGCGGCTATTTTATATTATTTTTACCAATGGGCTAATTCTATAAAATAGGGGAAGTTGGAGTAAATATTGTTTCCTGTGATATTAAGGGATAATATTTACTATGTTTTGTCTATTTACGGGATGAGAAGGTAAATGGCATTATATTGTGATATATTGCATCGTTATATGTAAAACGACGGTTATGACTCATATTTAATTTGGAGTATAATCAATGAAATAAAATGAAACTTGGAACATAAAAATAGTTCACATTTCTCTGAATGCCAAAATAGGGGGTGCGGTTTTTTTTAGAATAGTCGAGATAGTCGAAATAAGTGTCATGTTATATTTTGGAGTTTCGGGCACTTTTGGGGTGTTATGACTCAATTAAGTGGATACGAGTCATTTTAATGGTGTATTAGCAATTAAAAGAGGGCAATTATGTTTTAATACCCGTTTAAGTCCCCCACCCATTTTTCTTTCTTCATTTGTGTTAGAAACCAAAGGAGAGAGAGAGAGAGAGAGAGAGAGAGAGAGAGAGAGAGAGAGAAGAGAGAGTTGGGAGAAAATGGGAGAAAAGAGAGAAAATGGAAGATTGGAGCCGGAATCCGTTGCTTCGGGAAGAGAATCCGAGACTACAAACCTCGAGGCAAGTTTCTTACTTGCTAGATGTGATTTAATGTGATAAATTGCATGTGTAGTTAAGTTTTGGAGATTTAAACCCTAAATGGGTATTTATTGATTTTGGTGATTAAAGCCTTAAATCTTAGTTTTAACTTGATTTGAGCATTATATAATGGTTGTTAATGGTGTAGAAACAATTAGGGAGAATTAGTTGTTGTTGATGTTGGCTAAAATGGAAGATTTGAGATTGTGGGGTTTAGGGTTCAAATAACCCATAGCCCAACTTGGGATTTTTGCAGGACCGAATCGATTCGGCCCTAGGGGCGAATCGATTCGGATAAGGGACAGCTTACAGGTCTGGGAAAACCGAATCGGTTCGGGTTGGGACCGAATCGATTCAGAAATTACAGGAAGTCAGGTTTGCTCACCGAATCGATTCGGCCTTTTAGGTGAATCGATTCGCAAGGGGCGAATCAATTCGGACCTAGGGGAGAATCAATTCGGGTCCCCTGTTTTTGTGAGATTTTCGTAGTTTGATTTCTAGCCCTTTTCTTTTAGGTCCAAGTTTTAGGGACCTTCCTTTGGGGAATAATGGGGAGTCCTAGATAGTGGTTTTGGGTAGACTAATGTCCTAGGATAATGGGATAATTAGGCTTACCCCGAGGGCTAGTTTGTGTAGGTTAATTTTCGAATGATATAGGAGTTAAACAAAAGATCAATTGGAGATAAAAATGTTTACGATGAGACTTTTGGGAGACACTCCTTGAGGGAGATTCATTTTAATAGTTTATGATATTATATTGAAGTCTTGGGGACTAGTTGAGGTTAAGGGCACTTTCGAGTCTTAAGTCATTAATAAAATATGACTCTAAGAATAAGAAATGAATATTATTAAATGTTGTACTAATAAATAAGTAAAAATGATTTTGAGAATGTAAAAACGGATGTTTTCAAATGAAAAGGAAGATGATTTTCATAAATGTTAAAAGGTATGGATACACACCCTCTCTCAATCACTATCTTAAGGGAAGTTCGCGCGTTGTGGTGAAGGCCCCCGACTAATGAATGCAGGGTGGATATAGTCCCGAGGCCATATGAGCATTTGTTGTATATTTTTCTGCGATGGGTAGGTAATTCCGAGTGTGGTTATAACTACCCCGCAGGCATATGGCCGCTTCCCGACATTTCGGTAGGATTCCAGGTTGTCTAGAATGATAGTCCCTGGAAGATGATAGCCATTTAGGGGCGCGCACAGTGGGGAAACCCGGACGGGCGGTCTTAAAATCGTTATATACATATAATTATAACTATTTTAAATCAAGTTGGACTTGATGTATGAAATGCCATAAAGAGCATGATGAAGTGCCACAAAGAGCACAATGAAATGCCATAAAGAGCATGATGAAGTGCCATAAAGAGCACGATGAAAATGCCACAAAGAGCATATGATGATGACTATATTCCTGTTAAGAAACAGATTTTTACAAAGTGTAAAATTGAGATAAAATGCCACAAAGAGCATAAAACTATGATTATATTTCCTGATAAGGAATGGAACTATGAAATGAATTAGTATATAATGAAATTGATTGTAAGCATTTGATAAAATGTTGTACCATTTATATATTCCTAAAGAAAGAAATGAGAATTATGTTTTGATGGTGAATGGATTTAATTATGTATCCCTGAGTAGAAGTAGATGAGACCTCTCATTTATATATATATATATATATATATATATATATATATATATATATATATATATATATATATAATATTATTCTAAGGGTCTAATGTATCTCGACGATCAGCCTTGCCTAGTAGTAGTGTAAATTGGGGGGTTCTTTATTTGGATTTCGCTTTGCGAGACACCCCACGCACGAATAAGGGCATAGTGTTGTGACTGGGGAGAAGTTAGCCTTTAGTACTTGGATTAATTACGACAGGGTCTAATGTATCTAGACGATTAGCCTTGCCTAGTAGTAGTGTATCTGGGGTGTTCCTTGTTTGGATTTCACTTTGCGAGACAACCCACGCACGAAAAAAGGCATAGTGTTGAGACTGGGGAGAAGTTAGCCTTATGTTCTTGATTTAACCTGAGCATCATTGATATTGCACTAGGTTGCTTTTAGATTGAAATGTGAGAAATATTATTGTTAACTGCGAGAGAATTACGCACTTAACTGTCATGCATTTTATTCACATGGGAATGATATCAAACCGGGCCCTGACCCGTCTATATTTCTTATTTATGTGCATACTCTTTGTCGTTACAAGTGCTCTACCGCATGGACACCCGTATTTACATTTCCATTCCGATTGTCATGGAGCTACGGCATATTTTGGATGTTGTAGGTTACTTGTTTAGACGCTTCTTTCCCTTGTACTGTAGTTGTGATCAGTTGTTTATTCGGACGTGTTTGTCCAAGTCTTGCACTCATTTACTATATTATAAATATTGAAATGTAATACTCAGTGTAACTATTTGTATTAGTCTGTGCACAGAGAGCTTATTTGGTGATTATTTATGATAATGTCGTTCTTCATTTATTGATTTTTGATATCCACCGTTTTTGCAAATGGGATTGTCTAAGTGTTTTCTTTTATTTACAAAATTTTCTTTTATTGACAGTCCATTTTCTAAAATGATTGGTAATTATCTCGTATTATTATTTTAATCGACAATGATGCTGAGAATGGACCATCTATGATTCCTGTGATTATTAGAGTATTGGGCGGCCACCTATTATTTTAGTAGGCGGGTTATCACAGATGGTATCAGAGCATCATGTTCTAGAGTCCTTAGGAATCTGTGCGGATGTATTACGCTTTCAGCGTTACTTATGAATTGATATAGAGCCCTAAGATTAAGATCATTGATCTCTCTTGTGATATTTCATTCTCCTTCTATAATTAGAGAACCCCGAAAATCTTTTGCGCGATCGTGTGAGACTAGTAAGTCGTCAGATGATGGACATCAAGGGAGGCCGTTGTGAAGGCATAACGAGATGGGATTACTAAGAGTTGTAAGTGGTAGTCAGGGATGAGGGCCGCTTTAGAGGTCGCTCCCTCCGTAGTATATTTTTTTATATTGCTACCGTGACTACTAAGTACAGTAGATATAGTTTTCTATGTGTCGCTTCCAGCAGAGAGTGGTACTAAGCTTGGGATTCTAGGTGATGTCAATCAAAAGATTTAGAAGTCCTTAATGAGGACCACATGTTGAAGTTTAACTGGATTGGAGGAAGTGTAATCTCATTTGGTGAGAAAATGAGGCCCGGGAGTCTGGCCTAGAATGGGGCATAGAAGTGCTAGGTGTGAAGAGCGGAAGGAAAATCTTCTCACCCATAGGAGTAAGGCTAAAGTGGCGGAAATGGTAGTCGCCATAGTAGGGCGGTGCAGGAAGTTTTGCCCAAAGAGAGAGAACCCTTCGATAGAATGATAGGCTCACGAATAAGTGTTGCTAACACTTCAGGAAAAGTAATGTTCATGAGACCCCATCGATGGACATCCACTCGGGAAAGGCTCATTGAACTAAGGCAAGGGAGGCCTATAGGATGTTCTCTTGGCTAGAAAAGTCAAGGGAACTATGTGAGTGATTGCTAAAGTAGCCTGATAACTAAGTAGTTGGTTCGGTTAAGACTAGAACGTTGTGTCTAGGAACCATTGGTAGTGGCCAGAGAATTTGGCAAGTATGTTGGCGGGAATTTCCACCGTAGATGAGAGTGGAGCATTCCTTATGATAAGATAGAGTAGTATTGTATTTACCCTAGATTCGGGTGTGTATATTGAGCTTGTGGTAATATGTCTACATGGCTTCCATGATAGGGAAGTTCTATATTTTCTTTCACTCGTTATGGGGCGAGGGCTGATATGTGTGGTATGTGCTACTTGTATTATATGTAATATACGACTAGAGATGTTTTCGGATTGGTTGGTGCGATAGCAAGTGAATAATTCGCGAGGCTATCCTATTCTAGTTCTAGAGAGGAACCGGTTGTTCTATAATGTCTCACTTAGATATATGATTGAGACTTTATAGAGATGGTTTATGGTATGTAGGTAGTTTTCACTTTTTTTATTTATCTTGATTTATTCATTTTTTTTATTATTTGCTTTGCTTGTGTATGATGTTGCCTGATCTCCACGACCAATAAGTTAAGGGGATTGTGTTGGAGGGGTTCCTTGTTTGGATTTTGCTTTGCGAGACGCTCCACGCATGAACCTTAACGATGTTGGAAGAGGAGAGATGTTGCATATTCTTTTCTTTTTCTTTCTTTACTTTTCTATTGGTTGAGATGCTGGGTTGGAAAGGTTTAGCCAAGAATCACGTAAATGAGTGATTAAGGGCTAAGTTAATGTGCGATATATGAGCACTGTGATAGTTTTTCCTCTGATCGATGTGGGGAAGACTAAGATATGAAAGTCGAATAGAGACTTATGTTTATGCCTTAATGTGAAGGCCATCTATAAAAGATGTATGTATGTACATTGGGATATAGTATTTGTAGTGCCTTACAGAAAGTAAGCGCTCGAACGGTTAAAATTTTTATTTTTCTGTTGTAGTGGTAAGACTTAGAGTTAGAAATTTTAACGATCCCGATCATGTGTCGTCGACCGTTATTTCTCGACGAACGACGATGTGAGGTAGTAGTGTAACGGGAGGGTTCCTTATTTGGATTTTGCCTCGGCGAGACGTCCCACGCATTAAATCGAGCGACTGTCCGAACTTGGGAAAGGTCTTGGATACTAGGTATCTAGTTAGGATTATACTTATACGACTCGATTAGGATAGATAGATTGACGTTAGGATTTTAGGACGTAAGGCCCTTAGGGCATGTAGCATGGTTTTAGGGAGGAGTTGACCACAATAGGTTTGTGGGTTAACTCTAAGTGGGATTTAGTCCCTAGAATGAAGAAGTTTAGGAGCTTGAGTGATTCAAAATGTTAGGCCATTGATGGAGGGGCCTTTCTTAGATAGAGCGTTACGTCGGTAACCTATCTTCAGAGAAGTTGAAGTATGAACTGACTTTTTCTCCTGCACTTGTGTTGTTAAGATCGAGAGTGGATTTAACGAACGAGTCTTTGCCAGGAACGAGAAGTATTAATGCTAGCACGTAAACCCATTGTTTATGCGTTTCACAAATTTAAATTCTGTAAGAAGTATTATCCCCCGCTCGATTTATAGTTCATAGCGGCAGTATTCGTCTCAAGGAATAAAAGCACTACTTCCTGGGCAGTAAATTTATCTTTTCACGAGCAAGAAGTTGAAGTTCGTGAGGGACTATCGATTGAATATCCCCTTTTGCTAAGGAATTGCGGATGGGTTAGTAGATGCGCCAAGTAGGAAATCGTCGAAGAGTTTAGGGAAGGTACGGGATTCCAAGTAGAACGAGCTTAACCTAGGAGACGCTATAGTAAGAGTGTTCATGTCCGTGGTTGACCGATTCCCCTACTAGTATGAAGAGACTAGTGATGGAACGAGAAAGGATGGGAGTAATAGCTGGTATGGATCAAAACTTTCGTACAATTATTCGGATCATTTCTTGTAAGTAAGATGTTGGGATGTATAAGTATATCCTTCCATAGTAGAAATGTAGGATCGATAGTTCTAGAGGAACGATTAAGTGCTATGTTAGAGCAAGAAGAAGGTAGACTAAGATCGAATAATGATGACTGTTGATGTAAAAAATTAGATCACTCTAATTAATCAATCACAGATAAATAAAATGAAACAAAGATTTTTAAAGTGGTTCAGCCTTATAAGAATGGCCTACGTCCACTGTTATGTTATTGCTGAGTGTTTGGGAATTCTCGATTACAAGTTCTATCAAGAAATTTTGGTCCCCTTGAATGAGGGTGATACAAGGTATTTATAGCCCTTAGGCTGTACATGAATGGGTTGATACATTAAATGATAATACATATGAAAGGGTAATACATTTAATGCAGCGTGTGCGTCAAGATGATGAACATTCAATGAATAGTTGAACTGTTGACATTCTGGCAATTAATACTACGGCCGAGATGCAGCTCGGACCGCCTTAGTTGCTCATTGATCAAGAGTTCCTCGGAGCTCTAGAATACCTCGGAGTGTTACAGTTCCTCGGTATATCCTTGTTTCTCGGGGAGAACATAAGTTGGTCGAGGAAATGAACTTCCTCGTTGTTATTATGCCACGTAGATTGACAAGTGTCTTCGTATGATTCGTCCACATCAGCATATTAATTTTGGTATCAACAGAAGCCCCCAATGTTTCATATTTCAAACTTTGAGGAGTATGTAACATTCTTTCTTGGTTTATGGTAATATTGAATGATCTTTCTGAGTTTTAGGAGCATCGTATTTGAACTTATTTCCAAATTCAAAAAATCCGCCTTTTTTCGAACTTTTAAGAGCGCTTCGATCTTAGTGCCCTTTTTGTCCTTTTAGCCGCTGGAAGTTCAATAGTTTCATTTTTGTAATCATTTCCTTCGCCGCTTCCCAAGGCAAAGTATTTAAACTTCTTAGGTAAACATACCGTCTTCTTCTTTTTCCAATTTCCTGCACTCAAGCTTTCTATTCTCTCCTTCTCTCTTGTGCGTTCATCCGAGTTTTCGTTCGTTGTCAACATACCTCCTTTCTTCCTGTAAGATCTTCTTCCTTTCTTCTGTATCTCTTTTATTCAGTATGGTTTATATTGTGGAGTCTGTTGAGAAATTTCGTTCCGATTTTTCCATTCCTTCTTGGGTAACTCTGGAGGTTCTTTCTGAGCCTTTAGATTATTTTCGATTGGCTGAGGGGCATTGGTTCCCCAGTCTATTCATAGCTGAATGTGGATTTTCTTTTCCACCAAACCCATTGTGTCTTGAGTTTTGTCAGTATTTTGATCTTGTTCCTGCAAAAATAGCCCCCAATTTATGGAGAATAATTAATGGGATGCACAAATTAAATCTAACTCATGGGACTCGTATAGGGATCCCTGAAATTATGTATTGCTATAAATGGGCCACTCTAGATAATATTTATTACTTAAAAACTAGGTTTCTGAATAGGGCTCTTGTAGTTAACCTCCCTGACTCAAATAGAGATTATTTTGAACATGGGTTGGTTGTTAAAAATTGGCAATATGCCCCTTTAGTTGGAGATGGAGTATACAACGGTCCCAGATGCCCCCCATATGGCAATGGGATAGGTTTATTTTTCATTTTATTTTACTTATGAAGTTATGCTTTTATCATGTTTGACAAAATGTATGACTGATATTTCATTATGTGTTTGTTTGCAGTTGATAGTAAAAGAAAAACTCCAAAGGAATCAGAAGTTAATATTAAGCATCTGAAACTTATCTGGGGTTTGCATAAAAATGTTGCAGACGAGCATATTAGGTTTGCATCATATTTGCTACAGTATAAGAGTTATACAACCTCTTATACTTCTCGCCCTGTTGAGCCTGCTTCAACTCCAGAGGACTCTTCTTCAGATTCTCATCTTCCTTTAAGTTAGAGAATGGGCAAGAAAAGAGCTCCTCCTTCTTTATTTGATGATACTACTTCTGCTGTTGGGGCCAAGAAGAGCAAAACTGATGTCCCAGAAGGGACTAAGAAGGTGGATGCTGCACCTTCCAAAGTTACCGAGAAGCCCCCAGTGGCTTCGAGCAAGAAAGTTGCTCCTGTGGAAGTGATTACTATCTCTCCGACCAAGAGTTCTTCCTTGGTTGAAGTTGCTGAAATCCCTTTGAGGAGATTGAGGAAATCATCCTCAATCAATCTGGATGAAATTGCCTCCTCTTTACCTGCTGGTGGTGTTGGTGTTCCAACCATCATTCCTCCGAGCTCTGCAATGAGCTCAGTAAAAACTTGGATCATACCCGAGGTCCAAGGAATTGATGAAAAAATTTCTAGGGATATGCTGACATCCCTAGCTACTCGTCATCTTGCTTCAGTAAATTTCTCATACTCTGGGTTTTCTTTCTTTCTCTGAATTCTTGCATTTTTGTATTGACTTTACTGTTTTCTCATCTTTCAGCTGGTGAATTGTTTCAATAACATCGTGAAGAAAGATGAAGCTATTAAAGCTTCCAGCTCCTCGTCAGATGTTGATGATGCTCTGCTGGGTTTGACCCAATCCTTGAAGGAATATCGTCAACAGTACATTGAGGAAAAAGCTGTTTGGGAGAAAAAATTATCAACAGTTGAGGCCGAGAAGGTGAAGATGGCTGAGATCTCCAAAAGTTTGGAGAATAAAGTGAAAAATTTAGAGGTGGAGCATAAGAAATATGACGACAAGCTTAAGAATTTTGGAGAGCTTGAGGATAAACTGAAGAAGGCAGAGGAAGAATTGTCCACCCTGCGAGATATTAAAAGTAAAAAGGAAGAATTGGACGTGAAGCTCTCCTCGGAGAAACTGAGAAGAAAGGTCGCGGTCAAAAAATCCTTCAGCGCTGGCTGGGAAAAAGGATGGGATAAGGGGATTACCGCGATGACATCCCAAGTTCAATATGGGAAGTTGAAATACTTCCGAGATGGCTGGGTAGCTGCCCTACAGGAATTGAAGATCAAGGATGATTTCGATCTATTCCAGTTGCACCTCCCTGGTCCTCCTCCACCAATTGTGGAAGAAGAAGAAGAAGATGAGCCTGCCTCTGATGAACCTTCTATGGCTATAGGTGATCAAGTCCCTGCCTCTCTTCCTGCTGCCAAGGAGGAGATTTCTTCCATGCCTCCTCCTTCTGAGAAAATTTCAACTCTTGTTGTTCAAGCCGCTATCACCTCCGAGCAACCAAGCTCCTCGTCCCAGCCTCCCGAGAAAGTCTTGGGAGACAAGGAAAAGGTGTGAAGCTGTTCGGTATCATTCCTATCTTTTATTATCATCTTGTAATCAAACAATGTAATTTTTTTATGATCTAATAAAATACATTTTTGTTCATCTCTGTTGTTGATGATTTGTTTTTATTGATTGTTGTCTTTTTCTCATCCTTAGTTTGTTGCTAGAATGGAACTGATATCTGCACATGATACCAAGCTGATGCAGCAATGTCACGAATATTATAAGGCTAGTCATACAGACCTTAGTACATCAGAAATTGCTGACATCCTTGGCCATGATGCCTCAGAACAGGCAATTGAGGCTTATCGATACTTGAAAGATTTACTCGACCGAGCTGTGGCCAACAATGTAGCCTACTACGACTTGATTGAGGAACTTCATTATTCCTTAGAAGATCTCCAAGGTCAGCATAATGAATCAATGGCTTTGTTGCATAAGGAATATAAAAATAGATATCAACAGCTTTCTTCTGACACAGGCCATAAAAAGATCCTGGCTGGATACGATGTTAGGGAAAGAACTTTAAAAGGTGAAGTTGAGGCTTGCAGGCAGATTGCTGAGTTGCTGGAACAGGAGAACAATAATTTGCAGAAAAAGCTGGCACAGTATGAATTTGCAGCGTCATCTTCTACTGCTTTAGTGCAAGTTACCGATGAAGGTTTCTCGTTCTTAGAGGTCGAGAATGCCAAATTAAGGCAAGAGCTGGACAACTTAAGAAGATATGCTATTTCTGTGACTGCTCGGGGACGAGGAAGAGGTTCTCGGGGGCGAGGAAGAGCTGCTCAAAATGTTACCGAGGAGCAAAGTTCTCCAATCGCTGCTCGGAGTCGATCAAGAGTTCTTAGCCGTAATGTTGAAGAGGCTCGTACCCAATCTACTTTGGAAACTCAAGCATTCCAATTAAACGCCAAAGATCGGGCTTTATCAGAAATGTCCAAGAAAAATCTATCCTTGGAAGATCAACTTACTGCAACGAAGTCTGCTCTTCATACTAAGGATCTTTTTGCCAAAAACCTTCTCGAATAATTGGATAGATTAACCTTCCAATTCCATAAACAGCCTCGTGAGTTTTGGATGGGAGGTTATAATGAAGCCCTCTGTCATTTGGATGCTCGTCTTGAAAGTGCCAATAACGAAGGTTATAAACAAGGATGGTTGAACGCCCTGGGTGTGTTAAAGCTAGAGCAGGGCCATTTCTTATGGGATTATCATGCTCCTGGGCTACTAGACTTGCCTGTACCACCTTACAAATTGGACATGGAATGGATTCCAGCTCGTTCCATTCCTCGGAGCTTAATTTCAAAATACCTTGGTGACTACAGTCTTCATTCCCAAACCGAAGTATCTCGTCCAGAGCATTTAATGGAGACACCTTCAATAACGAATGTCAGAATGCTGAAGGACTTGAACTTTATTAATTCTCCCCTTTGCCTGGAAGATCCTCCTGCTGGCGAAGAGCCTGTTTCTAAAGCAAAGGGCAAGAAACCAATAGAATAGGAATATCAATGTAATAGTTAGTACATTCATGTAACCTGTAATTTATTTTGAATTTAAATGAAAGATTTTCATTTTCTTTTTGCAAATTTTGCTATTGTGTTTATCAAACACCGTTATATTTGCGCATATGTATCTGTTAAAAAGATAACAATAAAAAATTACAAGTATCAAGGTTGTTCAATCCCTTAATAATAAAGTAATGAGTATAAAATGTTCAAAATGTTTCCCACCAACCAGGGTGGTTAAATAATATTTGTCGACCAACTACAGTTGATGGGTTTTTATCCCCGACCAGCCATACTTGGTTCAATTTCAAATATTTTCATAAAATGTGTCCGACCAACCAAGGTCAATAATTTATCCTCGTCGACCAACTACAGTTAGTGGGTTTTTATCCCCGACCAACCATATTTGGTTCATTTTGGAATGTTTTGTTCTCTGAAGAACTTTTGTAATAATATTACCTCCCGACCAACCGAGATTGGTGTTATAAGAATGTTGTTCTCGCCCTTTTATCAACCGGAGTTGATCGTGGGTCTTAATTATCGTGTTCTTTCGAACTATCTTGTACACTAGTTATTTTACCAACCGAAGTTGATCACGCCAGTGTACGCCTCCTAACCAAAGGAGTATATCAGTTGTTCTCGCCCTTTTACCAACCGGAGTTGATCGTGGGTCTGAACTATCGTGTTCTTTCGAACTATCTTGTACACTAGTTATTTTACCAACCGAAGTTGATCATGCCAGTGTATGCCTCCTAACCAAAGAAGTATATCAGTTGTTCTCGCCCTTTTACCAACCGGAGTTGATCGTGGGTCTAAACTATCGTATTCTTTCGAACTATCTTGTACACTAGTTATTTTACCAACCGAAGTTGATCACGCCAGTGTACGCCTCCTAACCAAAGGAGTATATCAGTTGTTCTCACCCTTTTACCAACCGGAGTTGATCGTGGGTCTGAACTATTGTCTTCTTCTTGTTATCAAGCAGCGTAGTGTACAACACTAGTATTCCCCGAAAAACTTTCAAACAAAGGAGAGAAAATTTGTGAAAAACATCATCGTTTTATTCATATTGATCGACCCGTTGTACATTTTACATCATTGATAATACTTGCGAAGGTGTTCAGCATTCCAAGCATTCTTGAATTCTTCTCCTTCTAGAGTTGTTATTCGGTAAGTTCCTGGTCGAACAAATTCTGTAACTCGGTAAGGTCCATGCCAATTTGCTTCCAATTTATTGTGCTTCTGAATGACCTTCTTTAGCACATAATCTCCTTCTTTTAAATCGCATTTCTTCACCCTTTTGTTATAGAATAGAGTTGTTCGTTGTTGATAAGCAGCATTCCTAATGGCTGCCTCTTTTCTGACTTCTTCGAGCATATCCAAATCCAGTCTTCTCATCAAGTCACTGATCGGAGAATTGAAATTCAGCACTCTGTGTGTTGGTAGGCCCAACTCTGCAGGTATCACAACCTCACTTCCAAATGACAGCATATATGGTGATTCTCCAGTCGCTGCTCGGGGAGTTATTCGGTAAGCCCACAATACTAATTGTAGCTCATTAATCCAGTTAGCTTTTGCTTCACTTAGTCTTTTCTTCAAACCATTTAGCAGCGTTCTGTTCGTCACCTCAGTCTGCCCATTGCTTTGAGGATGACCTGGTGCTGAATGGGTCTTCAGGATGTTTGATTGTTGACAATAGGCAGCAAACTCCTCGTTGTCAAATTGTGTTCCATGATCCGTGATGAAGGCATGTGGGAGACCATATCGACAGATTATATTCTTCCAAACAAACTGGTATACCTTCTCGTACGTCATATCGATTAGTGGCTCAGCTTCTACCCACTTAGTAAAATAATCCACTGCCACAACGAGTTACTTGACTTCCTCGGGTGGTCGGCAATGGTCCAACCAAATCAATTCCCCACATGGCAAATGGCCAAGGGGAAGTTATGGGTGTCAACAATGCTTGTGGAGTTCGTCGGATGGAGGAAAAACGTTGGCACTTGTCACATTTCTTAGCATAGGCTATACAATCAGCCCTCATCGTCGGCCAGTAGTATCCTTGAGTCATTATCCTTTGCAAAAGTGTTCGGCCTGCTACATGAGCTCCACAAGACCCTTCATGAATCTCTTCAATCAATTCTTTCACTTCGGAGGGATGTACACATCTCTGCAAACCTGCCATAATTCCTCGTCTATATAAAATACCATTAGTTAATACATACCGAGCAGCTTTATACTTCAATTTATTGGCAGTGAGCTTATCCTCTGGCAATTCTCCCTCTTCAATATATACCCTGATGGGATCCATCCAAGATGGTCCTAAATCAAGGGCAACAACATTCATCGTCAAGTCTTCATCTATGCTCCGACTTTCTAGTACTTCAATTGGTATTATTCTTCGCAGCTCGATACGAGTAGCTGATGCTAGTCGGGCCAGTGCATCTGCTTGTGCATTTTCTATTCTGGGTATTCTGATCAACTGAATCGCATCAAATTCTGCCACTAATTCCATTACTTTGGCATGATATTTGACCATTAATTCTCCTTTAACTGCATACGTTCCCATCATCTGATTCACAGTCAATTGAGAATCACTGAATACCATTACTTGTTGCGCCTCCATAATCTTTGATAAATTAAGACCTGCTATCATGGCTTCATACTCAGCCTCATTATTGGAGGCTTTGAATTGGAATCGCAAAGCATATTCCATGTCAATCTCGTCTGGGGTGTTCAAAATAATTCCTTCCCCACAACCTGCTGTACAAGATGAGCCATCTACATATAATCTCCATACGGGCAACCCGTCTTCAAATTTCTTATATGATAGAGTTCCTCGGTGAAATATTTGTTGTTTCTTTTCATCTTCCCTAACACTTTTCGCTCCTCGTTGACCATCTCTTCTCGTTCTTCATCCAACCGGAGCTCATCCGAGTTTGAAGTTGATGATCCTTCTACATCCTCAAGCCCTTTTACCAACCGGAGTTGGTCTGGACTTATGTCTGTTGATCCTGTAACATCCACAGGTTGGTCAGCGAGCAGCTTTTGTTCCTCGATAGTATCAGGATATGTAAACTCTGCTATAAAATCTGCTACATCTTGCCCTTTCAATGATGATCTGGGCTCATACACAATATCATATTCACCGAGTTCTACTGCCCAGTACATCAGTCTTCCTGATTTTTCTGGCTTATGAAGGGCTTGTCTCAATGGCATATCGGTATAAACGATGATGGTATGGGCCTGGAAATATGGCCTCATTCTTCTACTTGCTTCAATTAATGCCAATGCCAATTTTTCCATCTTTGGGTACCTGATTTTTGCACCTCGGAAAGCCTTACTTGTGTAATAAATTGGCTTCTGGACTCCATTCTCCAATCTGATCAATGCTGAACTGACTGCATTTTCTGATACTGCCAGATACAAATACAACTTCTCTCCTGTTATTGGCCTAGACAACAATGGAGGTGCTCCCAAATACTTTTTCAAGTCTTGGAAGGCCTTCTCACATTCATCAATCCACTCAAAAGTTTTTCGAAGTGTTTTAAAGAATGGGAGGCATTTGTCAGTTGCTCGAGATACAAATATGTTGAGCGCTGCAACTCGTCCTGTAAGACTTTGCACTTCTTTCTTTGTTGTTGGAGATCGCAACCCTAAAAGATCTTTGATCTTATCTGGATTTGCTTCAATGCCTCGTTGGTTGACAATGTACCCGAGAAACATTCCTTCTCGTACTCCAAATGTGCACTTCGTCGGGTTAAGCTTCATCTGGTATTTATCCAGTTGATCAAATGTCTGAGCTAAATCAACTAGATGATCTGCAGCTTTCTTGATTTTTGTCAGCATATCATCGACATAGACTTCCATGTTGCAACTGATTTGTTCGGTGAAAACCTTATTCATCAGCCGCTGGTATGTCGCTCCTGCATTTTTCAAACCAAAAGGCATAACATTATAGCAATAAGTTCCCCTAGGGGTAATAAAAGAAGTACTTTCCCTGTCTTCTGGTTTCATTTTGATCTGGTTGTAACCAGAGTAAGCATCCATGAAGCTAAGCAACTCGTGCCCCGAGGTAGCATCTACTAGTTGGTCAATTCTAGGCAATGGAAAATGATCCTTTGGGCAGGCCTTGTTAAGATCAGTGAAATCAACACACATTCTCCATTTGTTGTTTTTCTTTTTTACCATCACCACATTCGCCAACCAGTCTGGGTATTTCACATCTTCAATGAATTGAGCTTTCTGGAGCTTGTCGAACTCCTCTTGAATAGCTTGATTTTTCTAGGGGCTAAATACCCTTCTTCTCTGCTTTACAGGCTTGATCTCCTTATTCACATTGAGTTCGTGACATAGGAAGTCTGGATCTATTCCCGGCATATCCTCATGACTCCATGCAAAAGTTTTCTTCCTGTTTCTCAAGAAAATTATCAACTCTTGTTTTATTGAAGCATCCAACGTTGAACCTATCTGGGTTACTCGTTCAGGGTGCTCGTCGTCTAGAATAACATTTTTTGTAGATTCCACCACCTGTCCTTTTACAAGTTGGGTTTCATCTCTGGGATCGAGAGTTTCAATCTCTGTATCTTCTTCCACTTGGTAGGTAGTAGTCTTTTTCCTTGATTCCTCAAGCTCCTCTTGCTCGGCAGATGAATAAAAGCATTCCCGAGCTGCTTTTTGATCACCTTTCACAACTCCTACTCCAAAGTTTGTTGGGAATTTTAAACACTGATGCACTGTAGACGGTACTGCTTCGAATTTCTTCAAACCAACTCTTCCCATGATGATGTTGTAAGCTGACTGCACATTCTTATCCATCACAAAGAAGCGTATTCTTTCTGTTCGACAAGCAAGCCAAGTTCCAATGAATATATCCAACTTGATCGTCCCAAGTGGAAAAACTTTCTCGCCAGCAAAACCCAGGAGGGGTCTATGATACGGTTCCAACTGAGATAATTTCAGATTCAAGCTGTCAAAGCATGAATAGTACATGATGTCTGCTGAACTTCCATTGTCTACTAACACCCTTGAAATTATTACTTCCTTCATCCTCATTTTGATCACCAGAGGATCATCGTGAGGATAAAGAACACCTGCCAAATCGTTTTTTGAAAAGCCAATAACCAGCTTCTCTTTGTTTACCTTCCTCGGACGATCGTCCTCGGCCAGGTTTATTCGCTGAATATATGAACAAGCTTGAGCCTCTCCGAGGTAAGCCTTTCTTTCTGCAGTAAGGTCTCCTCCTCCTGCATCTCCTCCTATAATGACATTACAATCAAATGACCCAAAACGTATAGAAAATACCTCTCGTTCTGGCTGTCTTGGCTTCTTGGGGAGATCGGGGTCATCTTCTGGATCATCTTCATGGTCTCTCTTCTTCTTCTCCTCTGCCCGACGAGGAGATCTAGACCTTTCTCTAGCTCTGTGGTTATCCTTTCTTTCACCTCCCCGATCAACATATTTTGCTAGCTTTCCTCTTCGGATGAGTGTTTCAATCTCGTTCTGAAGAGCTATGCAATTTTTGGTCATGTGACCATGATCTTTATGAAATTCGCAATACTTATCCCTACTCCTCGAATCAGGGTCCGACTTCAGTTTCTTTGGCCACTTGACCTCCTCATTGTTCTTGATTTCCTCCAAGACATGATTAATTCCGATTTTCAAAGGAGTATAATTATCATACTTCTTCATGACCTCCCATTTATTCTTGGAATGTTTATCTCCACCATTGTTTTTATGCTCTTTCTTCTTAGATTTGTCGTCTTCCACCTTGGTTTCTTTATCCATATTCTTCTTTGCAGCCATAGCCTCCTCGGCATTCATAATTTTGGCCGCTTTTGCCATCAATTCTTACATAGTTCTAGGTGGATCTTTCGCCAGGGTGTAATACAATTTATTAGGCAACAACCCACTCATCAAGGCGGTGATTGCTGTCTTCTCTTCGTAATCTATGACTTCTAGCTTCTCGTTATTGAAACGAGTTATATAATCTCTAGTACTCTCACCAGATTTATGTCTAACACTTAACAAGTGTGCTACTCGTTTTACTGGCTTTGCTCCAAAATAGAAATTGCCAATAAACAACTCGGCTAACTGAAAGAAAGTTGAAATCTTACCCCGAGGAAGATTGTTGTACCATATCTGGGCAGATCCAGTAAGAGTTCCTGAGAAGGCCCTGCATCTCATCTCGTCGGGAACAACATAGATGTCAGCAGCAGCTTGATACTGTTCTATGTGAAGAACAGGATCTGTCTTTCCATCATATTTGGGAGTTATCACGGGTGCTTTAAATTTCGATGGTGTAGGAAAATCCACAATGGCCTGTACAAAAGGTGTTACTCGAACAAAAGTTCGTTGTAGGGGGTTCTTTGCTTTAGCCATTTCTCCCAATTTATCCTCCAACCGTTGGAGATATCCTTTCCACGCTTCATTTCCTTCCTCGGGCCTATTGGTTCGAGCAATCGATCATTCCGAGGTAGCTTCTTGAGATCTATCTTGACGAATGACTGGTCATGACTGTGCTGATCCTTCTCTTAGATCTGATGGTTGTCGAAAACTCCTTGATATGGTCTTAGGTGGACTCCTGTTCCTCCTAGGGCCTAATCGACTGAAAGGAGACGCCCTACTCAGTCTTTTTAAAGCGCTGGGTCTTTCTGGAGAGAGGGTGATATGTTGATCAGTATCTGTCGCCCTCATTGACGAAGTTCGCCCAAGTTGATAAGAGAAATCATCAGACTCCTCATTGCGACGTGACTCAGTACGCCTGGATCGTGAAGAAAGTAAATAAGTTTGCCTCTGACCATTTTGCTGTCCTGAACGTGCAGGTGCACCACCATGAAGGGTTTGTAAGAGTTGCCTCATTGTGTCTTGCATGGCGGTTTGTCCTTGAGCCAGATTCGTCATAATTTTGCCAGATCTGGAGGTGCAGATGGATTTGGAGGATTTCCAGCATTCCCAGCGTTTCGATTGCTAGATTCTGGATTATCCTCCATTGATAATGAATGATTTTTGGTGAAAAATGATAATAACAATCGTTCCCACAGACGGCGCCAATCTGTTGATGTAAAAAATTAGATCATTATTATTAATTAATCACAGATAAATAAAATGAAACAAAGATTTTTAAAGTGGTTCAGCCTTATAAGAATGGCTTACGTCCACTATTATGTTATTGCTGAGTGTTTGGGAATTCTCGATTACAAGTTCTATCAAGAAATTCCGGTCCCCTTGAATGAGGGTGATACAAGGTATTTATAGCCCTTAGGCTGTACATGAATGGGTTGATACATTAAATGATAATGCATATGAAAGGGTAATACATTTAATGCAGCGTGTGCGTCAAGATGATGAACATTCAATGAATAGTTGAACTGTTGACATTCTGGCAATTAATACTACGGCTGAGATGCAGCTCGGACCGCCTTAGTTACTCGTTGATCAAGAGTTCCTCGGAGCGCTAGAATACCTCGGAGTGTTACAGTTCCTCGGTATATCCTTGTTGCTCGGGGAGAACATAAGTTGGTCGAGGAAATGAACTTCCTCGTTGTTATTGTGCCACGTAGATTGACAAGTGTCTTCGTATGATTCGTCCACATCAGCATATTAATTTTGGTATCAATAATGACCTTAGTCCGAGCCCAGTAGTAGTGTATCGGGGGGTTCCTTGTTTGTGTGATAAGGGTCTAATGTATCTCGACGATCAGCCTTGCCTGGTAGTAGTGTATCGGGGGGTTCCTTGTTTGGATTTCGCTTTGCGAGACACCCCACGCACAAATAAGGGCATAGTGTTGTGACTAGGGAGAAGGTAGCCTTTAGTACTTGGATTAATTAGGACAGGGTCTAATGTATCTCGATGATCAGCCTTGCCTATTAGTAGTGTATCGGGGGGGTTCCTTGTTTGGATTTCGATTTGCGAGACACCCCACGCATGAAAAATGGCATAGTGTTGAGACTGGGGAGAAGTTAGCCTTCTGTTCTTGATTTATCCTGAGCATCATTGATATTGCGCTAGGTTGCTTTTATATTGAGAGGTGAGAAATATTATTGTTAACTGCGAGAGAATTACGCACTTAACTGTCATGCATTTTATTCACATGGGAATCATATCAAACCGGGCCCTGACCCGTCTATATTTCTTGTTTCTGCGCATACTCTTAGTCGTTACAGGTTCTCTACCGCATGGACACCCGTATTTACATTTCCATTTCGGTTGTCATGGAACTACGGCATATTACGGATGTTGTAGGTTACTTGTTTAGATGCTTCTTTCCCTTGTACTCTAGTTGTGCTTAGTTGTTTATTCGGACGTGTTTGTCCAAGTCTTGCACTCATTTACTATATTGTAAATATTAAAATGTAATACTCGGTGTAACTATTTGTATTAGTTTGTGCATCGACAGCTTATTCGGTGATTATTTATGATAATGTCGTTCTTCATTTATTGATTTTTGATATCCACCGTTTTCCCAAATGGGATTGTCTAAGTGTTTTCTTTTATTTACAAAATTTTCTTTTATTGACAGTCCGTTTTCTAAAATGATTGGTGGTTATCTCGTACTATTATTTTAATCGACAGTGATGCTGAGAATGGACCATCTATGATTCATGTGATTATTAGAGTATTGGGCTGGCCACCTATTATTTTAGTAGGCGGGTTGTCACTAAGGGAAAACAACCTCGGATGGCCTAAGACAGATAATCACTATGAATGTGGAATTACATCGAATAGATAAAAGACTCACTCAACGACTCGATCCCCATGGGTCTTTACGCTCTTCTGATCTTCAACCACTCCTCTGTGCCCACGCAGAAAGTCCTTCTTACACGATACATGTCCATAACACACGCGTCCATATATGTCTCGGTGTCCACCGAATGACTTTGATACATCTACGATGTCGAACAAGAAGTCCTTCTCTTTTATTCACCTCAAAACCCAGATGTTCAAGTATAGAACAAACCTTCTTGGTGCATTAAGATCACATAAACATATAGTAATGATAACTCGGATCTTTGCAAACTCTAAGGATGTGTTTAAGCTTTTTAACCTTAGAAGAACATGTCCAAACAGGTTTCTGGATCGTAAACTATTTTTCCAGAATGCACACACATTAATTTAGAAAACCATGCTTTAAATAGGAAAAGATCAAAACCTCAAAAAATGTTTCGCTCGAACGAGATTGGCCTGTCGTTCGCGTGACATAGTCATCTCGCTCGAATGAAGTACAACTGTCGTTCGAACGACGCGCATGTCATTTTGACTTTTTCTTTAAAACGTCTCTTCCAAAAGAGATCCAATTAAGTCAAACTCTATTTCGAGCTTATCAGAATAAAACGAAGTGTAAAACGTTTAAAACACTTTTAAAACAGTTTTCCTTATAAAATTACGTCCTTGTTTTTTATAAAAATAATTTCGAGCACCATTAATTATACGCATTAATACCTGTGTGAACTTGAAGATGAATAAACCTGCACTAATTAAACTTCGACATGATTAATTCTTTGAAGCGTTACCGCAACGTCTTTAATTTCTTCAATACTTCATATACCAAGTGGGATCGTGACAAAATAAAATCTCCTTATGACATATTATAAAGACAGTTTTGTTCACGGAATTAAGTCAAAACAATACAGGGACTCAATTGAAAATTTATGTCCTTACGAATCTCCCCGTTTGACTATTCCGGGACAAAACTAAATCAGTGAAATACCTAAGTCGGTCCGTCAAGCCGTATGACACCTAAATCCCATCCCATAAACCCAAAGTCAAAAATTACAGGACACGGACTAGTATACGAAGCACCGGAAAGCATGAACTGCCTGAATGTGATGTAGACTTGAAATCTCGAATCTCTAAAGCATACCTACACACATGAAACAGACAAACAAATACCTAGTAAAGTATGGAGGAACAAATGAAACCAATTTATATATTCAAATGATACCAATTTCACAATAGATACCAATATGAATAAATTCTGAAAAATCATTTGTTAAAAAATTGAGCAACAAAATGATACCAATTTTAATCTACCAATTTGTAAAATATGTAATAAAAAACATGCTCAACAAAATCTAAAATCTCAAATCTCCCCCTACATCACATATATCTCTCCCCCTTTTGTCTCGAATAGACAATCCGGTGAAAAGATAAACCAATTAACAAGTATCTAGCATGAAGATATACCAAATAAAAATTGCTAGATAAACATAAAACAACCAGCTAAATATGATCAATAGATGATAAATATGTATCTAGTAAACCAATGGATCACACAAAGAATATATCAAACTAATCTGGTGTGATAAATGAATTATATGCAAAATTCCAATATGAGACAATAAAACCTGCATATAAAATAGTTAGTCCAGAAAGCTTCCAGCAGTACCAAAAACATATACCACAATAACTACGATGCCACAAACAAATCAGAAGCAAATTCACTTACCGTCATTCGAATGAGCCAGGGACGTCGCTCAA
Organism: Sambucus nigra; assembly: GCA_949130495.1. NCBI lineage: Eukaryota > Viridiplantae > Streptophyta > Magnoliopsida > Dipsacales > Adoxaceae > Sambucus > Sambucus nigra. The sequence continues at coordinate 521,979,010 of OX422212.1, forward strand.
ACGAGATGACGACGTCGCTCGAACTAGAATTCTCGCTACATGGAGATGTCATTTGAACGACTTCTCGTGACAGGTCAAAATTTCCCAATTTCTGAGAAATATCATATATTTTTGCCCAGTGAAAAAATTTCCAGAAAAATCATACTAGAAGGGCTTGACAGAAGCAAAACAGTGTTAAAACAGTAAGATTTTTACCCAAAATGCAAAAAACGCATAAAAACTAACAATGCGAGTTACATGCAAACATAGTACCAATGTGCTCAAACTTGGACACGGAATGTATGGGCGTGAAACTACAACAAATTAGTCACAATTCTAACACATCGAAAACATCAAGAAGCTCTAATTGATAGCGATAAATCATCAAACTTTATCATAGCCATATGACGATAAAAGTGTGATCTTTAATGAACTAAACATACTACATGGACACAAATCCATAATTTTGACGATTCCACAAACAATAGCGTTAAATTGCAATGTTTCAACATTAGGATCAGTTGTGCAAACCCGTTTAAATTTTCTCTAACCAAACTCCCTCATAAATATATACTTTTTCAAGTTCTTTTGAGGTTCATATTATTTTTTCTTTTAGGCTCTTTTAAACGGTGGCTTTCACGACGAGTTAATTTTGAACTCTCGCAGCCCTTTCCCATGAATCACTCATAATTTTTTCAATTAGGAACCAATTCAAATCCTCAAGGTAAATGATTCTTACATGCACACTTCACCAAATTCAAATATACAAGAGAAGTCAAACATCCATATAAACTCCTGCATGTGTGCAATGTTGTCATATATACAAAGTCGAATCAGAATGCATATCAACTTCGAAACAACCCCATATAAACAATGGTTAAGATCATTCTAAGCATCGATAATAATGACCAAATGTCCTAGCCACATGGATATGAAACAATATGGGTCCAAGCACACCAATATGCCACATCAAACACTTAAAATCAAAAACAAAAAGCAAAAATATTTTTCGCTTTTCAAACATATTTTGACTCAAATAAAAGCAAAATCTTTTTGGTTTTTCAAAAGTTTTCTTAAAAACAAAATATTTTTTTATTTTTCAATAGGACTCAAACAAATGAAAGTTATAATACAAAATGATACACAAGTCATTATACTAGCAATGAATATATCATGAAGCAAACTAGCATATGACAAACATGGCAACACTATCATCCTTTAGATTGGCATAATAAGAATCAAGTGCACCCAAACGAAAATCATGAAGTTTTATTCCTAAAGCCACTAAATCCGATTTCCAAACCCAAGTAGGTGTAAAATGACGCATGGGAGTTTAGGGAACCGGGGCAACTTTATTCCCAAACTTTCTAGGAGCTTGTCTAATATCGTAAAAATAACGCCTAAGGTGACCTTTCCTACCACAAAATGTGCAAGTGTAGCGACGGTGGGAATGATTACCTATATGTGGACCTTTTCTAACCATCCTAGTGCTTCTCACATGTGCGGGGGGAATGGGAACAATTTTATCATCAAAACCTATACATCCCCTATCTCCCTTAATTTGGACAGTGCCTAAGATCTTATCTAATTTCTCCGACCTAGCCTCCAAATCAAACTTAACTCTAGACAAGTCTCTCAATCTCTCCTCGCACTCATGAATCCTAGACTCGAGCAAACCCCTAGACTCCTCAAACTCTAAAATCTCCTTTTTTAAAGACTCCATCAAACCACGGAGATTATCTCTCTCACCCTCGACATACTCTAATTTCTCCCTAAGGGTATTCTATCGTGCCCTAAGGTCCTCAATCAAACTATCATTATTTTCTATGGCACGCTCATTCAATGTAGCTTTCAATTTTGCATTTGCCTTTTTCACTTTCACAGTTTTGGCATACAACTCATTAAATGCAACTTGCAACTCTTTCACATTTACTTCCTCGTCGTCACTATCTTCTTCCTCACTAACATGAGATTTACTCAAAACCTCCTCAAAAGTGTCATTCACATGAGAATCATCGTCGCTCACATGACATGCCATAAACGCAACAAAGTTACGATCAATTGGGGAACTCTCTCCCTCTTCCGAATCACTATTAGTTGAGATGGCACTATATACAATGGGTTGCTTGCCCTCTTTCTTAAGTCTAGTGGGGCACTCCTTAACTTTGTGACCGTACCCCTCACGTCCAAAACACTTATCCGACTCATCTCTCTTAGGATTCTCAAACTTATCCTTAGAGGTGGGATCAACTTTGTTGTTATTGAATTTTTCAAATTTCTTGGCATCTTTCGACTGCTTTCGAAACTTAATAATTTTTTTAAATTTCTTTTCCAGAAAAGCAACATCCTCAAAATCGGAATCGGAATCGGAATCCGAAACTTTAGTTTCCTCCTTTTGAGTTTTCAGAGCAATACCCTTTTCTTTCTTAGGCACTTGCTTGGAGGTAATCATGTCGATTTCATAGGTTTGTAAGTCACCTACAATCTCTTCTAGTTTCATCGACTCTAACTTACCCAAGGAGTTTAAAATAGTCACTTTCGCATCAAACCTACTAGGCAATGACCTAAGGAGTTTCTTAATGATACGGTTGTCAGGAATTTTCTCACCTAGGTTAAATGACGAATTGACAATATTGGACAACCTAGCATAAAACTCATAATAAGTCTCACTTTATAACATCTTAATGGTCTCAAAGTGTGTAGTGAGATTTTTAAGTTTTGATGCCCTAACCATGCTAGTGCCCTCGTGAGTGAGTGCCAAAGTATCCCAAGACTTTTTTGACGTTTCACAAGTCATAATTCCACTATATTCTTTCGGTGTGACATGTGAAGAAATAACGTGCAAACCCTTAGAATTATATTGTGAAAGTCTATTTTCAGTTTCGGTCCATGACTCCATAGGCTTTAAATTAGTGACCTCACCTAAAATAGTGGCAAGGGGTGTCCAACCTTTCTCAATTGCTAGCCACACACGCTCATCAATTGATTTTAATGCATAGTGCCATTAAAAATAGGAGTTCGAAAAAGTTCGTTATTTCTATAATTCATCTTTGAAAACATACGGGATCAAAAAACAAATAAATTATGTTTTCTATCTCTGATACCAATTTGAAAAGGGTAGTCCTAATGCATGTGTTTCAAATCAAACCAATTTTCACTAAAAAATTATTCAACTTTTAATTAGCACCAAACCAAGTTGTGAAAAATCAATTCTTACTTTAAACCAATTTTATCTTGATTAATCCTAAACATGCATCTAGTGATTAAAGAAAGTAAAGTAAAGTAAAGAATACTCACAATGTCGGATGTACGAGGAAAAAACCCAAGACAGGAAAACAACCTCGGACGGTCCAAGCCAGACAATCACTATGAATGTAGAATTACAACGAACAGACAAAAGACTCACTCAACGACTCAATCCCCACGGGTCATGATGATCTTATGATCTTCAACCACTCCTCTCACAGTGCCCACACAAAAAGTCCTTCTTCCACGATACATGTCCATAACACACGCGCCCATGTATGTCTCAGTGTCCACCGAATGGCTTTGATACGTCTACGATGTCGAACAAGAAGTCATTCTCTTTTCTTCACCACAAAACCCAGATGTTCAAGTATAGAACAAACCTTCTTAGTGCAGCAAGATCAGATAAACATATAATAATGATAACTCGGATCTTTGCAAACTCTAAGGTTGTGTTTAAGCTTTTAACCTTAGAAAAATATGTATAAACAAGTTTCTGGATCGTAAACTGTTTTTCCAGAATGCACACACATTAATTCTGACGAAACCACGCTTTAAATAGGAAAATATCACCGCCTCAAAAAATGTGTCGCTCGAACGAGATTGGTCTGTCGTTCGTGCGACATAGCCATATCGCTCGAACGAAGTATAGTTGTCGTTCGAACGACGCGCGTGTCATTTTGACATTTTCTTTAAAATGTCTCTTCCAAAAGAGATCCAATTAAGTCAAACTCTATTTCGAGCTTATCAGAATAAAACGAAGTGTAAAATGTTTAAAACACTTTTAAAACATTTTTCCTTATGAAATTATATCCTTATTTTTATAAAAACAATTCCGAGCACCATTAATTGTACGCATTCATACATGTGTGATCTCGAAATGCAATTAAGTTGAAGACGGATAAATTTCACCAATTAAACTTCGGCATGATTAATTCTTTGAAGCTTTTCCGCAACGTCTTCAATTTATTCAATACGTCATAGACCAAGTGGGAACTTGACAAAATAAAATCTCCCTATGACATATTACAAACACAGTTTTGTTCATGGAATTAAGTCAAAACAATACAGGGACTCAATTAAAAATTTATGTTCTTACAGTGTGTGTGTGTGTGTGTATATATATATATATATATATAAATACACACACACACTAGCGGAATGCCCCTGCCTGAAGGTACGGTGAAACATTCCAAAGTACGTAATCGTAAAACGACTAGATTTTCAAATTTCATAATTGTTAAATGGCAAAAAAATTCGCTCCCCAACAAAACAAATGTAATTTAAAAAAATGGTCATAATCTTCTTTGTTTAAAGGACTATCGAAATGTGTAAACAATTTAAGTAGAGTTTTATTACAACACAAATGTGAAAACAGTTTATTAAATTTGGACAAAATTTCCTTTATTTATAGCACTATACACCCTGTTAAAAAAAATAATCCAGAACAATACTATCCATCCTAGACCTGAAATAAACATCATAATGATCACAATTATACCATTATGAAACATCACTATAATACAAAAAAAATTATTTATGACGCAAAGTGTAAATATTGTGACCTACTGTGATAAAAAATTAGAGCCATTCTGGCCGAAATTTTTCTATGTGTTGCCAAATATTGTTTTCATGTGGCATTTGTTTTGACGGTAAATCTAGACCAATACATGATTTCGACAAATTTTGGAAGACACACTGACGTGTCGTCTATCCATTGATTGTTGGTTTTTTGAATAATAATGAGTGAACTTCAAACACCAACCAATGCATACACGACATACCAGTGTCTACAAAAATGTGCCTGAATCTTATGTCAGTGTAGAATTAATCTTGTTTTGTGCTCCAAATCTGTTTTGCCTCCCTAACGTTTTCCTTTATTTTACAGTTTTTTACCAAGACGTCAAAACCAATGCTGCCCATTTGGTTAAAGGTTGAGTTTTGACCATATTGCTAATGACCGCCTAGAGTTGGTTAACTGTTTATTTTGCACGATAAAGAATCAAAATCTGGGTTTTGTCAAAACAAAAAAATGCTCTTATAAGTGTTGACATACTCTTAGCATGTCGCAAAATAGTAGTGGAGTGAATACTCTTTACGCCACCACTTATGAAAATTCAAAACAAAAAGGATGTGAATAGGCATTTACACAACAGGTTTATTGCGTCGGGAACGAAGCTAATATATTTTGGGAAGAAATGACTAAAATAGATTTTGGCTAAAATAAAAGATTGTCTAGAGTTCCAAACATCCACTTCTATCATGCATTATGGATTTTACAATGACTACAATAAAAAAAATAATTACTGTAACTTTGTTCAGATCTTTTCATATTAAGGAAAGATGGAAATTCATCCAGTCTTCATGTAATCGATCCACACCTCAAGTGCCATGTTAAGATAGAATGAAAGCTTGAATAAGGCTTTGAGCAGTGTGTATTTGATCCAGTGTTCCAGATCCTACGACAACATCTTCGGTGGCTACAGGTCTTGGATCATGTACAACTACATTTGCACCGAAGATCTATATTAAAAAAATCTTATATTAATAAACATTGTACCACACCATACTCTAGTAAATTTAATAAAGTACAAAGAAAACAAAACGAATGAGTTTTAACACATGCTAGAAACGGCTCACACCCCTTTAAAATAATTGTGGAGTTGTGTAGCTCTATTTGGGATTTATTTCCCCTTTAGAGTTATTTTGGATATAAAAACGAAACAAAAGAAACACAAATAAATGCATGTACCCACCTGCCTTATTTGAGCCAGGTTACTATTACCATCAAAGTTAATGCCAAAGCACAGTTGTGCTCAAGAGTTTACTGCTGCAGACAACCCTGCGTACCTGTTGGCCAATCAGAAATTCCACGATATTGGCAATAATCAACAACTTCTCTCTCCTAATCGTTTGAACCTTTCCTTCTTCCTCCTTGTAAACCCTAATTAGGGTTTGCATGGATCTTCCGTCTGCATCCCTTCTGGATGCTGATGTGTTATCTTTCCCTCCTCTACAACCTTCTAAGGTCAAAGATTCATGTACTCACACAGTAACTTCTCGTCAAAATAATTCCAAAGATGATGCAGCGATTATAAAGCCCAAATCTTTTGCCTCAGTTATATTAAATATCGTAAAGCACACTCCAAATCTTCAAGAGATTTCATCTTATAAGGGTGAACCAGCTATTTTCTATGAAGAAATAGCTCTTAAAGACATGGCTACTCCTTATCGTTATTCAGTGATTGGCAAATTCTCTCATGGAAGGCCCTCTATTGATGATATACGTCAATTCTTCTCCAAACTTCATTTGAAAGCAAACTTACATATAGGTCTGATAGATCAAAAGCATATTCTAATTCGTTTGGAGCATGAAGAGGATTTTCATAGACTTTAGTTGAAAGATATATGGTTTATTCTTAGATATCCTATGTGTACTTTTAAATGGGATATTGATTTCCATCCGGAAAAGGAATTTTCTATTGTGCCATCTTGGATTTTACTTCCTTTATTGCCCATTCAACTTTACAATCGGGACTCTTTGTTCTCTATAGCGCAGGTGGTAGGTAACCCTCTTAAAGTGGATAATGCAACTGCATCCCTAGCCAGACCAAGTCAAGCTAGGGTCTGTGTTGAAGTAGACCTCAAAAAGACCCTCCCATCTCGCGTTTGGATTGGTAACAAAGATAAAGGATTTGGTTTTTGGCAGCCTATTGTGTATGAAGACCTTCCAATATTTTGTTCAGTTTGTTCGAAGAAAGGACATCTACAAGAGAATTGTTTTGCGAGGAAGTTGGTGCAAGAGGAAAATCAGCACACCAGAAAGATAGCTACACAGCCACAGCCCACGAAAGAATGGGTCAAGAAATCATTTGGGGTTAAAACATCAGAAATGCCAGCTGTAGAAATAGAAGAAGGAGAAGTCACTGTAGTAACAGGTAATGAAGATCTGATAAAACATTCAAATACTTCCACAGGGCAGAAAAGTCATATGCAGAAGGATATAGTAGATAAGGGTGAAAAGAATCAAATGGAAGAGGGATGCCATATTTTTAATAATTTGATGCACAATGAGGAAGTGACTGCAGAATTATAACAACCTCTGAGAATGAGAGAGGCAGTATACAAGGAGGACAACCAGCATAAAGAATTCAATCCAGAAGAAATACAAGAGGATCAAGATATTGAAGTGGTCTCCTAGGAATCTCAAAACTCTATAGAAAAATGTCTTAACAAATCTCCTCAGACTCCAGATCATAGTACTGTAGAAGAGGTAGGATTCACTCTGCTGAAGAGAAAGAAAAAGAGCATTACAGGTGTTAAAATAAAGGATACAATTTATGGGTATGTTCGAATTCTCAGGTCTAACTCTAAATTTTCTAATTCTAAAGCAGAATGTTAAGTGCAATTATATGGAATGTGAGAGGCATTTCAAAAAAGGGTGCAATCAGAAGATTAAAAAGGCTTAAGAGAATTCACATGCCCCTTATGATGGTGGTTTTGGAACCTAAGCAAGATATTCAGAAGATCAGATCCTACTGTTTAAAATTAGGATTTGCCTCTTGTGTGTCTAATTCAAATAGTAAGATTTGGTGTTTTTTCAAAGAGAATATTTCTTGGGAGATTGTCTCAGATATGAACCAATGTATTACTTTGAGTATTAAAAAGGTTGGAATAGATGGGAAGATGCAATGTAGTTTGGTTTATGCAAGTTGTAATAGAATGGAAAGAAGGATTTTATGGGAATATTTAAATGAATGTAGTACTAATGAATTTTGATGGTTAGGAGGGGACTTCAACATAGTAGCTGACAGGGATGAAAAGGCTGGAGGGCTTGATGCTAACATTGGAGCCATGTATGAGTTTCAAAAATGTATAGAGGTGAATGGGCTGATAGATGTGGGTTATACAAGATCCAAATTCACATGGCATAATAAGAGAGATACTGAATATAGTATCTGGAGTAGGATGGATAGAGTTTTAATTAATCAAGCTTGTTTGGATTCTAACATTTCTTGGACTGTTAATCACCTTAATAGGAGTATGTCAGACCACTCCCCTCTTTTTTTCAAAGGAATTCTTCCATATTATATCCCTCATAAATATTTTAGATTCCTAAATGTTTGGAGTCATAATAAGGAATGTGCTGATATAGTGTAAAAAGCTTGGCATGAAGTGGTATGTCCAAACACTATTATAAGGCTGTCTTTGAAGCTAAAAGAAGTCGGGAGGAAATTGAGTGTGTGGACTAAAGCCATATTTGGAGACATTCATCAGGAGGCTAGAAATGCAGAGGATGCTCTTCTTAAAACAGAAATGCAGTACGAATAAGACCCAACAGAAGCACATAGATAGTATCTGAGCAAATCCACTTCCAGTTATAATGCAAAGCTCAAATTTGAAGAGGAGTATTGGAGCCAAAAAGTGAATGTTAAATGGAATTTTGACGGTGATAAGAATTCCTCATTCTTTTATAGGATGGTAAGGGGTAGACAGAAGAGAATGCGCATCCAAAAGATTAAGAACATGGAGGGTAATTGGGTGTCTAATCAAAAGGATATAAATATTGCTGTTGTTCAGTTTTTTACTCATCAATTTCAAGCTCAGGAAGAAGTGGATGCAATAGGGCAGTCCAAGATGTTTGAGGCTATTCCAAGCTTGATAACTGAGGAAATGAATACAACTCTATCTCAGTGGCCTTCAATGGAAGAAGTGGAAAATGCTATTAGAGGTCTTAATGGAAACAGCAGCCCTGGAGTGGATGGTTTCAATTGGGTATTTCTTTGTTTCTTTTTGGGAGATTATTAAAGTAGATATTTTGGAAGCTAATGTGTATTTCAACTAGAATTGCTCTTATTCCGAATGTGGACAATCCTCAATCCTTTAATGACTTCAGACCAATCAGTATGCAGAACTTTGTAAACAAGATTTTCTCAAGGGTTTTAAATGATAGGATCTCTAAAATTCTTCCTAATATCATTTCTTCTATGCAATCAGGGTTTATTATAGGAAGATCCATAACTGAGAATGTGATGCTCGCTCAAGAATGTATGTCTATAATTCATTCCAAGAACGTGGGAGGAAATTTTATTATGAAGTTGGATATGTGTAAGGCTTATGATAGAGTTTCATGGTGGTTCCTGATCAAAGTTATGAGGAAAATGGGATTTTGTGAGCTATGGTTGGACTTAGTTTGGAGAATAATTTCAAACAATAGGAATACAATTACGGTGAATGGGGAAAATGTGGGATTCTCTCAATCCAAAAGGGGTTTAAGACAAGGGGATCCCTTATCCCCAAGTCTTTTTATTATCATGGCAGATGTTCTATCTAGGAATCTACAATCTATGGTAGAACACCCTAGTTATGTGGGTTTCAAAAGGCCCATTAGTGGTCCTAAGTTTAACCACTTGGCTTTTGCAGATGATATAATAATCTTTTCATCTGGTATGAAGAAAGAGGTAAAGAAGCTTATGGGAATTTTGCAGAATTATGAGAAGGAATCAGGACAACTGATCAACAAAGTTAAAAGTTGTATTGTTGCATCTGATAAGATAAAGCCCAACTCTTTGAAAGTTTTAAGTCAGACCACTGGTATGAAAATTAAAAAAGGTCCTCTAACATATCTAGGTTGCCCCCTATTCAGTGGAAGGAATAAAATAATCTATTTTGAAGGAATGGTTCAGAAAGTTAGGAATGTTTTAAATGGATGGAAAGCTAAATGCCTATCTACTGGAGGTAAATTAGTTCTTATTAAATTTGTCTTAGTCTCAATGCAGTTTTATATGTTAGCAGTGTTGTCCCCCCCAAAAGATGTGGTGAACAAGCTTTATAGCCTCATGGCTAAGTTCTTTTGGAGCTCTAATTTTGGTGATTAGAGATATCAATGGTGCAAATTGGATTATATAACAAGGCCTACAAAGGAAGGAGGATTGGGTATTAGAAATTTATTTGATATAGAAAAGTCCTTAAGCATGAAGATGTGGTGGTCATTCAGAGAAAAGAGTTCTTTATGGGCCCAATATATTATGGTTGCATACTGTAGAAAGCATCATCCTATGTCTGCTCCTTCTCGAAAGGGGGCTCATAGTTGGAACCGAATGTGTTCTATAAGAGACATCACTGAAACATACATGGAATGGCAGATTGGAAAAGGAGATATCAGCATTTATAAAGATAACTGGGGTGTCGCAGCAACAAAAAATATGGGTATTTGTACAGATAAGCCAATAAAAAAATTCTGGGATTCTAACAATCGATGGGATAAAGGCACTTTGGAGGATTGGTTTTCTCCAGGTATTACAAATGAGATTCTGCAGTTCCATGAAATTTATGAAGACCACCGAGACAAGGTTATATGGCAGCTAAGTGGAAATGGATATTTTACAATGTCAACTGCTTGGGATTTATGTAGAACAAAACATATATCTCAACTTAGCTCTAAATTCATATGGCACAAAAATATTCCAGCGAAGATATCAGTCTTTATGTGGAAGATTCTTAATAAATTCCTAGCAACAGATGATTCTATTAGATCTATTGGGTTTCGTGATCCATCAAAATGCCACTGCTGTGCCAAAGCAGGTGAGGAAACAATAGATCATATTTTTGTTGAGGGGGATATATCTTCTCGAGTATGGAAAACTGTTAATAATGAACATGGTATTCAGAGATCTAAAGGTGGCATTCGAAGTCAGTTATGCCAGTGGTGGATACATGGGAATAAATCAGATGCAAATATAAATGTAACCATCCCATCTATTGTATGCTGATGTTTGTGGTTCCACAGGAATAAATGTAAATATGAGGCCAATACTCCTAATTTTATTTCTGTTTTGTATCAGGTAAAGCAGTTGAAGGCAATGTTCATCCACAAACAGTCAGCTCAAAGGCCTAAGTCTAGATTGAAGATCAAATGGTTATGCCCTCCTTTAGGTGTTCTAAAGTTGAATATTGATGGAAGTTCAATGGAGAGTATTAAAAAAGGAGGTGGTGGAGGAATTCTAAGAAATGACTCAGGAGAGATGTTATGGGCTTTCATTTTTTCTTTTGGCAATGTTACTAATATGGAAGCAGAAGCACATTCTCTTAAAGATGGATTGGAATTCTTCATGGATTTTAAAGACTACGAGGTCATAATTGAAAGTGATTCAAAAACGTTGGTTGATATTCTTCAAGTAAAGGCCTCTACTGCTTGGAAAATAAGATGGCCTATTCTACAAATCCACCTAATGTTGAAGAAAATCAAGTATTCTCTAACTCATGTCTATAGGGAGCGAAACCAAGTTTCTGATTTCTTAGCTAAAAAAGGTAGTGAAGAAGGGATTGATATGTTCTCCAATAACATTGAAGATTTTCCAAAGCAAGCTAAAGGTCTAGCAACTTTAGATAGATGGGGGAAGCCAAATTTCAGAAATGACTAGATGTTTGGGTTCTTTTATCAGTGGATGCAAGCTTTCCATTAAAAAAAAATTCTATGTGCTGCATATATGTAAAGGTTCTATTTTATAAGGAGCCTAGTTTCTATTTAAAGAACTCAATAGTTAATGTTGAAGATAGGGTGTTAATTCATGTAAGCCATAGAATAGGCTTTTTCTTCTAAGCTTTATAATAAATATTTTGTTTTAAAAAATAAAAATAAAAATAACCACCTTAAGACCCATACATGAAATGAACATTGGCAATTTAAATAGGAACTAATTTAGATTACATATAATTAAACCACAAAGGAAATCTTCCAAAGACATTACCATAAAGGTACCCAACTCTAATCAACATCAAATAAGAATGCATCCCGTCCAGTGGCCGATAAACACTAATGACAAAATTGAATACACAAACAATGACATTCAAAATTTTAATCTAGTATTAGTTTTCAACATTGTTAAAATACTAAAGGCAAAGTATCACAAAATAAGGAAGGAACGCACTCAGCAAAGCAATAACCACAATAGTTTCCTTAGTTTTCATAATCTAGCATATTTCCTTTTTTTTATTTGGGCGTGGTGCCATTTAAGCACAACAATAAGCAACCGAGCTAGTGAACTCGGACATCAAAATGTGAAAGATAGTACGCATAGAATCATATTTCCATCTTATAAGTATGCAATCAAGGCATATCCAAATATCAACTTCAATATAGCAGCTGGATATGTTTAATTAAGCAGTGGTTTTACTGTGATCCTATTTCCCTGGAAAAATAAAAAGATTGCTAATATTTTAAATTTAATGCATTAGGATGTTTAAGTACCTTTTTTATATAATGATACTGAAAGCGATAGTTTTTCTTAATCAATGTGCTGATACCAATTTGAAAAGCGATAGCTTTTCTGAATCAATGCTCTGATACCACTTGTTGTTGCGCAAGGCCCCCAATTTTTAGATTCTTTACAAAAAGGAATTTCAATTTCCTTTTAAAAGATGTGGAAGCGAGATCATTCAATTAAACACACACAAATACCAAATTTTAATTTCTTTTACAAATTAAAACTAAACAAAGTTCAAAGTGGCATTAAATTAATTAACAAACGTATTTTTCACTTTAACATAGTCACACAACTCAAGTCCTAGAAATTTGCCTAAAACATATTTTCACTATAACCAAATTAGGCCAAACCAATTTTAACAAATTAAGTGATGACTTGAATTACATTAACATTTACCCAAATTATTATGTAGAACCAAATTCAACATGAGTAGTGATTTAAAACAATTTTATCTTTTTATCTAAGCATGCATCTAATGTGAGATTTGTAAAAGATAAAATAAATAAAGAACCACTATGCCGCGATGTACGAAGAAAAACTTACAACGGAAAAAAAATCTCGGACGGCCCTAGCCTTAAGTCCATTAAGTATGGTTTTGAAATTACAAGACAGATGACTTACTTCCTCAACTCGACCCCTTTCAAACCTTGACGCATCTTCTTGTAAACACCTCTGCCTAGTCGACAACCCCGGAGCTCCACCGGAATCTTGGAATTCACCAATGAGACTTTAGGTACACCGTCAACCACACATGGCGCCTTTCACCATGTGAGAATGCCGCAGCAAAACACCGAACTTCTTCTTTGAGGGATGTAGAAGTAAACCCAAACTTCTCTTTTTCAAGGTGTAGAGATAAACCGGTGCCAAACACTCCAAGCAAGATATTTATATGGAATCTTGGAATAAACAAACTATGGGTGTAAAACAGAAGTGTTTAAAGATTTTTCTTTGAAAAATGAACACTCAAACATGAACTTTTTCTTCTTTGAATTTTGCTCTCAAACTCTCTCTTGGAGATGGAAGGATATGAAAAGGTTTATTCAAAATAGTTGGTTCCCTCACTATATAAGTCAATCAAAGGTTAGTGGGGAAAAGTAGTGGGAAAACTGTCAAAAACTGCCCAAAAATGCCATTTTAATTTCCTGCATGAAATCTCATTCGAACGAGATTTTCATTCGAATGAAGTATCGTTTCTAACGACCCTTCTAACGAAGTTCCAGTGGCCTGATGGGAAATCTCCTTGCCAAACTCGTTCGAACGACATTCTCATTTGAACAAACCAACTCGTTCGAACGACAATATCGAACGAAGTTCGAGAGGCAAGATCGTTGGCAAACCTCGTTCGAACGACAATTTCGAATGACTTTTAAGAATGCATAAAAATTCAGATTTAGCCCAAAAACTTTATTTTAAAGTTTTAAAGATACTTTCTGAAAATAAACAACAGTTTAAACAAAAACTTATACCCAATACAAATTGTTCCAAGCTCCTATATAAATATGTAATGCATTCATACCTTTGGAGTAAACGGAACAAATGTTGTTAACATAGAAACGAGGCACAATAAACTCGGTATTTGATGAAGCTTTATACTCCTGACCGCTACATCTTCAACTTTAGTATGTCATAGGCTTGAAGGATGGTCAATAACTCTATCCTATGACTCAAACGTCTTTGTTCGAAATTGAGCCAAAACTACAAAGGACTCAATTGGAAATTTGTGTCCTTACAAATCTCCCCCTTTGGCTATTCCGGGACAAAAACCAACAAAAATCCTAAAGGGTCGTCAAGCTCTACTAGACTAAAAAAATGTCCCACCCAAAATAAAAATACAATAGCTTGTCTCAAACAAACCAAGGATCAATATCTTTGCCGGCGATGAAAGTTTCCACTTAAGAATTTTGGCACACTTAAGCAAACTATCAAACGCATAGGTAATATCAAGAATATTAAATGCATAAAATAAATACTCCCCCTAAATTAATTCTCCCCTTTATCAAACAAATTATCTACTTAGAAAGACATTTCCCCCTAAGATAAATCTCCTCCAAACTAAGATACGAATTATAATAGGAATAGATACCATTTCTCCCCCTATCATTCTCCCCCTTTTTGTTCAGGAATAGACAAAGGTGATAGAATTAACAAAAGTGCATACAACAGCATAGAACATGAAAGCATATAGGCAACAAAATCATAACTAATCCAACAAATAATAATGGATTCCAACTAAGATGCACTAATTGATACCAATATGATACATAAGAATTAAGAATGTGATATCAACAAAGAATGCAACAAGATAGATACCAATTATGAAGTAGAAGCATAGATGGACTGGAAAGCAAGGCAAAGACCAAAAAAAATATCATATATATACATACTCTAGATATACGAAAGATGGACACGCACATATATATATAGAGATATAAACACACAAATGACACAAAATAAGATAAGCTTTTCACACTCGTATGGCAAAAATGTGTCATATGGAAACGGAAGTGTTGGGGTGTGAACTAGTAACAATTAAATTTAGACCCAATCACTTAAAACATGTTCACGGAGTTCTCAATTGATTGCAAACTTCCTCACATTTGAATATAACCTCATGTGACAATATAGATTGAACTCAATGAACAAACATACATAATGCATACAAGCCTAGACTTTTGATGATTCTACAAACCAATAGAGTTATGACATTGAAAGTACAACTAGGATAAACGGATATTGTGTAAAATGTTGATATATAATCCAATCTCCCTCAATAAGCATATATATCTGAATGAATATATCAAACAAAAATAGGCCTTGGCAATTATTTTTCTTTTTAATGCCATAATTCTATACTTAGGCCTTTGGACCACGTATTTCTTTTAGGTCCAAACAAACGGTGTCTTACTATTCGCAAAGGATAATAATTCCTTTCAGAACCCTTCCCCATGAACATTTATATACAATATTTTTTATTTCTCACAAATCTCACGTGCAACGGATTTTGACATGCACTAGTCCTCCTAGGTCAGAAGTATGTAGATGACAAGATTGTTAGGAGAACACATCACAAAGCTCAAATATAACATGTGATGATTAAATTTCAAAAGAGCTCGTGCATGTGTGAATAGAGGCATATAAAAATAGAATCCATTTAAATCAACACAAAATCCAACTACACCATGTAAGCATGGTAAAGAACATAATAAGGATTGACAATCTAAACCAAAATTTCTAGCCACATGAAAGCAAAAAAGAAGGGATTCTAACACAAGTATATGCCACATAAAGTGTGTCAAACTAAAACACAAAAAAAAATCTTTTTGAGTTTTTGAAATTTCTTAAACCAAACAACAAAAATATTTACTCAAAAGACACACAAAAATCATTTGTATTTTCATTAAGCATAAATTACGAAAAGGGTAAAACACAAATGATAAACAAAAATATTTTTGTATTTTTCATTTAATGCACACAAAAATAAAAGAAGTATAATACAAAAGATTAAACAGAAATCATTATTCTAGCATGTGATTAAACATGAAGCATAGACTAGAAAATGATTAAACATGCATACACCTAGAAATTATATATAATATGAGGCACAAAAAGCTAGAGTATGCACACTAAACTAACACATTCAACCTTTAAATTTAGCAAGGGAGGTTTCAAGTGAAAGCAAATGAGAATCAACAAATCTAATATCTAGCGCGTCTAAAAATGATTTCCTAACCCATATAGATGTACATTTAAAATGATGGGATTTAGGAACTAATGAAATGCTAGACATAGACTTCCTAGGCCTTCTTTTAAGATCAAAACAAAATGACCTAAGGTGACCTTTCCTACCACGATGCAAGCATGTGAAAACTCATGGAATGATACCTAAGGTGTGACCTTTTCTAAAGTCCTTGGATAAAGTTGACCCTCTAAAACAAACAATGGTCTTAGCTTTAGCAACGAAAATATTTGAACTAGATGAGCTAGGACCATTACAACTACTACTCGAGTCTTGTAAGTTATTTTTCATTTTTAAAATTTTGGACTCAAGTAATAAATTAGACTCCTCAATTTTACGGGACTCCTTCTTTAAATTTTCTATAACTCGTAGAAGGTTATCATGCTCCCTTTCAATGTGGGAAAACATGTCCCTAAGAGTCTTTTCTCGACTATCACTCTCTTTCTTGGACATTTCTAAAATATTATAATTGTAATTTATGTCCATGAGCTTTTCACGAAAAATATCTTTTTGAGATAGTAAGGTTTGCAAAAGTTCAATTCTATATTTAAAACATAAGTTTTCATTTTCAAGAAACTTAATTCTTTTTGCAAATCGCACATTTAATTCTCTTAAATTTTCATTACATTTATTAAGCCCATTAAACTCCTCTCGAATAGCAAAAACTTCATTATCATTAGAAATGGATAAATTATCATTAAGATGTCCCATCGAGAGATACAAAACAAAAATGAGAGTGAGTAAAAAATGAACCACCTAAAAATACAAGGAGCACAAGAATTATAAAAGCCGAAAAAATGGATCTTTGACGCGATAAATTAGCGCTCCGGCTCTGATACCAATTGAAAGAGATAGTTTTTCTTAATCTACCAATTTGAAAAGCGATAGATTTTCTTAATCAATGCTCTGATACCACTTGTTGTTGCACGAGGCCCCCAATTTTTAGATTCTTTACAAAAATTAATTTCAATTTGCTTTTAAAAGATGCGGAAGCGAGATGGTTCATTAAACACACACAAATACTAAATTTTAATTTCTTTTACAAATTAAAATTAAACAAAGTTTAAAGTGAAATTAAATTAATTAACAATTGAATTTTTCACTTTAACATAGTAACACAACTCAAGTCCTAGAAATTTGCCTAAAAAAATTTTCACTATAACCAAATTAGCCCAAACCAATTTTAACAAATTAAGTGATGACTTGAATTACATTAACATTTACCCAAATTATTATGTAGCGCCAAATTCAATATGAGTAGTGATTTAAACCAATTTTATCTTTTTACCTAAGCATGCATCTAGTGTGAGATTTGCAAAAGGTAAAATAAATATAGAACCACTACGCTGCGATGTACGAGGAAAAACCCACAACGGGAAAAAACATCGGATGGCCCTAGGCTTAAGTCCACTAAATACGGTTTTACAAATACAAGACAGATGACTTACTTCCTCCACTCGACCCCTTTCAAGCCTTGATGCGTCCTCTTGTAAACACCTCCGCCTAGTCGACAACCCCGGAGCTCCACCGAAATCTTGGAATTCACCAATGAGACTTTAGGTACACCGTCAACCACACATGGTGCCTTTCACCATGTGAGAATGCCGCAGCAAAACAACGAACTTCTGCTTTGAGGGATGTAGAAGTAAACCCAAACTTCTCTTTTTCAAGGTGTAGAGATAAACCGGTGCCAAACACTCCAAGCAAGATATTTATATGGAAGCTTAGAATAAACAAACTATGGGTGTAAAACAGAAGTGTTTTAAAGATTTTTCATTGAAAAATGAACACTCTAACATGAACTTTTTCTTCTTTGAATTTTGCTCTCAAACTCATTCTTGGAGATTAAAGGATATGAAAAAGTTTATTCAAGATAGTTGGTTCCCGCACTACATAAGTCAGTTAAAAGTTAGTGGGAAAAACTATCAAAAATTGCCCAAAACTACCATTTTAATTTCCTGCCAGAAATCTCATTCGAACGAGATTTTCGTTCGAACAAAGTCTCGTTTGAATGACCCTTCTAACGAAGTTCCAGTGGCCTGATGGGAAATCTCATTGTCAAACTCATTTAAATGACAATCTTATTTGAACAAACCAACTCGTTCGAACGACAATATCGAACGAAGTTCTAGAGGCAAGATCGTTAGCAAACCTCGTTCGAACGAAATTTTCGTTCGAACGAAAAACTCGTTCGAACGACAATTTTGAATGACTTTCCAGAATGTATAAAAATTCAGATTTAGCCCAGAAACTTTATTTTAAAGTTTTAAAGATACTTTCTTAAAATAAACAACAGTTTAAACAAAAACTTACACCTAATACAAATTGTTCCAAGATCGTATATAAATATGTAATGCATTCATACCTTAGGAATAAACAGAACAAATTTTTTTGACGTAGAAACGAGGCACAATAAACTCGACATTTGATGAAGCTTTATACTCTTGGCCGCTACGTTTTCAACTTTAGTATGTCATAGGCTTGAAGGATGGTCAATAACTCTATCCTATGACTCAAACTTTTTTGTCCGGAATTGAGCCAAAACTACAAAGGACTCAATTGGAAATTTGTGTCCTTACAGATACTACTTAAGAAATGAGAATAAAATGATATGCAAATCCCAAAACATATTACCTGTACAAACTGTAGTTGCTTGCTTCTATTGCTTGTAGTTTATGTACCTTTTTATTGTAATGAACTTTTTTTCATTTATTTGGCACGCTAGTTTCTTAGAGTCAGCATGGTTCACATCTTAATTTGCAAGACACGATTGAAATATTATTTGGCATGTTAGTTTCTAGGAATACAATTTGATCATCTTTAACACAGTTGAATAAATGAAAAATTATTTGATTGAGATTATGTTTTTCTTTTCAACGTGTAAACAACAAAGAAAGTGAAGAAATGATATGCTGCCTCAAAATCCTATTTATCCACATATTGGGTAGAAAATAGCCAAAAAGTATACTACTAATTAATGACCTCCATTTATCCCTTCTCAATCATCATCTGCACCAATAACTTTTTGGTTAATCGCATCGATTTTAGAAGCCAATTGATCCCGATTTTTCTGCATAATATAGGAAACACTTGAATAAGTATCATCCCATGTATTAGGGAAAACGCCTTAGTCAAAAAGCTCTCTCATAGATGGCTCACCTTAAAGATTAGATAGCGGGTGCTGAACTAAAGAGTGTAGGAAAGCCCCATGTAATACCCCGTACTTTTGGCTATATTTATTTTTGGGATTAATTAATTAAATGCGTATTAATTGGAAATTAATCCGGGTTATAAATACTGATGTGATGCGAATTGGTATTTGATTATGTGCATATATGATTATATATGTATTTGGTATTATAAAATTTGTCGTGGGATTTATATACGGCATTTTAGAAATTTTGTTGAGACGCGTGGGACCGCCGCGTCACGGTATAATATTTTGATATTAAAAGTAAATTTAAAATCGATAATCCGTATGGTCATTTTGAGCGCGCCAACGCGTCCGGAAGGGTCGAGATAGTCAGAAAACACTAGCCGGGGGTATAGTTTGGATCCCGGGGTAATTTTAGACCGTACCGGTAACTTAAAGGGTATTTTAGTAATTTGGTATTTTTGGGTAATTAAAAGTGACGAAAATTGAGAGTTGTAATCTGATAAGGATTGACCCCAACCAACCCTTATTAACCCAACAAGCTACGGAGGTTTATTGAAATTAGGTTTCATAAGTTTCCCCAAAGCAAACCCTAGCCACCATAGCCTTTTGGAGAAGAAAGCTTGGAGAAGGAGAGAGAGAGAGAGATTCTGCAGAAATTCTACACCGAATCCACACAAAATTCAGAAATCAAACCAAGGCAAGTGACTTTATTTCCATTTAATTACTGAGAATGTCTTTTCCATGTTAGAAATTGAAGAATCTTAATTGTTCTTGAAAGATTAAAAGAAAACCCATGAAATTTGAAGTTATTATTGAATGTTGGGATAGGTTTGCATGTAGAAACATTGTTGGAAGATTAAATTTCGGAGATTTCATATCTAGGTGATGCATTAACGAATTAAAATCTGGGAATTTATGATGAGAAAAAGTTAGGGTTTATGTTCTTGAAGAAAATTGGGAATTAGTGTGGAAATTGTGATTTAATGATGTTTAGATGATATCAAACCCTTTAATGATGTTAGTATAGCCCCTTAACATGTTTGAGGATGATTAGAGAACTCAATATATTGTGGGAACGAATTTTAGAAGAGGTTTGAGGAGTAAAAATGGTGAAAAACGATTTTTGGGAAGTTCTGGGCCGAAACTGGCATCTCGTTAGAAGCAACCCCCAGGTCGTTCGAACGAGCTCGTTCGAACGAGCTTCTAACGAGTTGACCAGTCGTTATTAACGAGTAGGATTTTCGTTCGATATCTCGTTCGAACGAGATATCGTTAGAAGGGTCAGTTCGTTCGAACGAACTGGGATCTCGTTCGAACAGCCTCGTTCGAACGAGACTTCTAACGACCTGACAGTCCAAACTCGTTCGAAGCCTCGTTCGAACGAGACTTCTAACGAGTTGACAGTTTGACCCTTTTTGGACTGTTTTGACTTTTGGAGTTCCGGGAGATGGTTCAAGGGTAGAGTTAGCATCCCTTTGATGATATAGTGATTGATTTGGGACTTTTGGGTTGCTGGGATGAGTAAAGCATATACGAGAATTATATTCAATGAATCATTTGGGTTGAGACGTGAGTGACTACTACGATGTGAGGATGAATTATAGCGCGTATAATTATGAACCGGAATAAAATAAGTTGTGATAATTAGTTAGTACGAGAATGCGATATGTACTACGATTATAATACGGTATTACTAAGATGTGTGATTACTTAGTATTAGTATATGGATTATGTGTATGACATACCTATCATACTTGCTATCACGGGAGGTTTACGTTCGCTTAGGACCCTCTAATCCTTGTGTGCCTACGGGGGGGATATAGACTGGTACCTTGATGAACATAGGTCATAGAAAGACTTATTGTGACATTAATAAGTCCGCTGACCATGGGAGCGTAGGTATGTGCGTGACCCATGTGATGGTGACTATGTTCGCCTCCACTATTTGTGATTTGTGTTATCTGAACTATTCCTGAGAGATTCGGAATATGTGATCCTTATGTACGTGATGTACCGGGATGGATAGCAGAGTATGTGTGCACTACAGCTTAGATTGCGGGGTGCTTGTATCGTATATTTATGATGTGAATAATATACATTTAATTAATGGGAATCCTCATGTTAATGTTGTAAAAATATTACGGTATTGTTCCGAGATATATTATGAGTTAACTGATAGTTATATCAATGGCATATTTAGTAACTGAGTTTACGTTAAACCTCTATTTAATTACGAGCGTTGTTATATTAATTGGAACCAAGTAAAATGGGTAGAACCTTTGGTTGTCTAGCTAGTTTACGTTGTCACTTAGCTAGTGGAAAGGGTAGTTATAGATGGGTACTTACGTTAGGAGTGCACAGTTAGTCGAGAGGTGAAAATTTAATGTGAGTGCACGTCCTAACATGTACTTTGCATTTAATGTTTTAAATGTTTTTAAAGCACTTGCAGGTTTTTAAAATGATTTCCACTTTCGGGCTCTGACCCATTTGCTTTCAAATATATTTTCTTGTAAAACCATTTTAGGTGCCCAGCCACAAGGACACCAAGCATAGGATTCTCATTCAGGTGACGTGCTGTAGCTGGTGGTGGAAGCTACAGGGATTTGCTCATAGACGCTTCTATCTTTTGGATTCCAGAGTCACTATCTATCAGTTGTAGGGCATGTTGCCCATTCCTATTTAGAGCATTTTTACATTTCAGTTTTCAGACTCTAGCATGTATTGCTCAGTATTCAGTTTTAGTTATTTATTTCAGTTTACATATCAGTTGTGGGATTTGTATTGAGGAGTTTTTTCTCCAGGTTTTATTTACATATTGTGATGGTTATTCTTGTTACTTCAGTATGGTGAATGGTGTTATTTAGTTATTCATTACTCTTGTTGCATGTTAATCAGATTTAATAAAATTTGGCACTTACTTTTTAAATACTAGGTGGTTAGTAATAATAAAACGTTTTCGACAGTGATGCTATTAACTGAGCCAACTTGGCATTTTGAATTAATTTTATAAAGGAGTAGCTACCCGGTGTTTAATTAGTCGGGGTGTCACAGGTGGTATCAGAGCATCAGGTTCTAGTGTCCTTTAGGATCTGTACGGCTATTATGTTTCCGCTACGTTTCTTTGATATAGAGCCCTATATTTTAGGACTGTTGTATTCTTTTGTGTATGCTTCGTTCTTCAGCTATATTAAGTTTATAAACCGTGAACTTATAAACTTTGTTCTTATTTCAGATGCCTCCACGACGTGCACGACGAGTTCCCAGGAATGCTACGCCCGAACCACAGCCCGCTCCAGTTCAGGGCATGTTGAACGCCGCTGAGGTTGCTGCTATAGTAGCCCAAGCGGTAAATGCCGCGATTGCCGTGATTCAGCAGGCACCACCGCAGGCGCCGGCTGCCGCGCCAGTACAGGTTAATGCATTCCCGTCTGCTTGGGAGCGTGTACGTGACGCTTTTCAGAAAGCGCATCCACCAGAGTTTGCTGGAAGCTCAGATGTGGTTATCTCGAGCCAATGGAGGAAGGACATGCAGAGGCATTTGAGGATGCATGAGTGCACTGATGTTCAGAAACAGGTGCTAGCTACTTTCAAGCTAGTTGGATCTGCGCTACAGTGGTGGGAGTCTATTACCACCGCGGAGGAGAGGGATACCCTCACGATTCAGGAGTTCTGGGTGCGGTTCGACCGCAAGTATTTTCCGTCCGCAGTTCATACAGAGATGAGGAGGAAGCTGATGAGTTTGAAGCAGGAGGGCAAGACAGTGGCCGAGTATGAGGCCGAGTTCACTAACTTGTTGAATATCGTTCCAGACGAGATTCCAACAGAGAAGAAGAAGATAGAGAAGTTCACCGACGGGTTGAATTGGAGAATCCGGCAGCATCTGCTTGGGAACCTATCGTTGGCCACGTATTCTGATGTGGTTAACGCTGCATTACTACACTGCCAGGACCACCGTTTTCATATGGCCGAGGGCAAGCGGTCAGGGGAGTCTAGCCATCAGGGCAGGACTGGAGGACATGGTGCCAGCGGGGCACAAACCGGTCAGGGGCAGAGACAGACTGAGCAGGGTACCCAGCAGGGGGACAATAAGAGGTTCCGATCAGGGAACTACAGGCAGGGACAGGGAGGTTCCCGCCAGGGCCATCAGGGTCCAAACGGCCAGCAGGGCCAGCAGGGGCAGAATGGGCAGCAGTTCCATCAGGGCCAGCAGGGCCAAGGGAGGAATGGTAACGGCCACCAGGGCCGGGGACAGCAGGGGCAGAGGGGAGGAAACTTCCCAGGGAAGTGCTTTACTTGTGGCAAGACTGGCCATAAGAAGCAGGATTGTCCTGATAGGGGCAGGGCCCCACAGCAGCAGCAGCAGGGTGCTCGCCAGGAGCCACAGAGACCTATGTTTCCCGCCGCTCTTCCCGCACCGCCACAGATGGCAGCATTGCCACCCATTCCAGCAGTCCCAGCTCAACAGGGGCAACTACAGTATGGACGTGTCTACAACGTTCACCAGGCTGCAGTTCCACAGGCACCGCCCGCAATCGAGGGTACGTTTCCTATCCATGGCACTATGGGTCGGGTGTTATTTGATACGGGTGCTACACATTGTTTTATAGCTACACACTTCGCGAAAGCTTTAGGATTGTTAGCTACGGCAGAGAGCACAGTGACGTGTGTCGACTCACCATTAGGGAGTGGGTCACTTATTTTCTTTATATGCCGGGGAGTCGGGGTAGAGGTTGGTGGTTTGGTATTGCCTGCGGACATGTTAGTGTTAGACATGCATGTTCACGATGTGATCATCGGGATGGATTGGCTCGTAGCATATAGGGCCATGATTGATTGCTTCAGCGGGAGCATTGTTTTTGCCATTCCGGGGCAGGAGATGTTTATAGTGGCGATGCCTCGCCCAGAGGGAGGATCGACCGCTCATCTGTATTACATAGAGGAGGATACCTCTAAGGAGGTTGTGATTCCTTTAGATTCGATCCCGGTTGTCAGGGAGTATTCGGATGTGTTTCAGGAGATACCAGGCTTACCACCCAGTCGAGAGATAGACTTCGTTATTGATCTGCTACCGGGTACGAGACCTATAGCACGTGCACCGTACCGTATGGCTCCAGCTGAGATGCGAGAGTTACGGGATCAGATAGAGCAGCTGTTAGGGCAGGGCTTTATTCGCAGGAGTACCTCACCTTGGGGCGCTCCAGTTTTGTTTGTGAAGAAGAGGGATGGTTCACTGAGATTGTGCGTGGACTACCGAGAGTTGAATAAGGTCACGATACGGAATAAGTATCCGTTGCCTCGAATCGATGACTTATTCGACCAGTTGAGAGGAGCTTCTTTCTTCTCGAAGATTGACTTGAGGTCGGGATACCATCAGTTGCGTATCAGGGAGGAGGATGTCTCGAAGACTGCGTTCTTGTCGAGATATGGTTCTTATGAGTTTCGGGTTATGCCTTTCGGCTTGACCAACGCTCCAGCAGTGTTTATGGACTTGATGAATAGGGTGTTCAGAGATTTCCTAGATCAATTTGTCATTGTCTTCATTGATGACATTCTGGTTTACTCTCAGACAGAGGAGGAGCACGCCGAGCATTTGAGGATGGTTTTGCAGACACTTCGTCAGAACGAGCTGTATGCAAAATATGAGAAGTGCGGGTTTTGGCTGAAGGAAGTCCAGTTCTTGGGTCACATTATTTCCGACCAGGGAATATCTGTCGATCCGGGGAAGGTGTCAGCGGTGAGGGAGTGGGGACAGCCCACGACACCAACGGAGATTCGTAGTTTCTTGGGTTTAACAGGATACTACAGGAGGTTTATTCGGGGTTTCTCAGAGATAGCAGGTCCTTTGACACATCTTACTCGTAAGGGTGTGCCATATATCTGGAGTGATGCCTGTCAGTTGGCATTCGATGAGTTGAAGGACAAATTGACCTCAGCACCTGTGTTAGCATTGCCGAGACCGGGAGTTGAGTATTTGGTTTACACCGATGCGTCTTTGCAAGGACTTGGAGGTGTTTTGCAGCAGGAGAGACAGGCCATAGCTTATGCTTCCCGTAAGCTTAAGCCTCATGAGAAGAATTACCCCACGCATGATTTGGAATTGGCAGCAGTAGTATTTGCCTTACGGATTTGGAGGCACGATCTTTTGGGGGAGAAGTTTCAGCTGTTCACGGACCACAAGTCACTACAGTATCTGTTCACGCAGAAGGAATTAAATATGCGGCAGCGTAGGTGGCTTGAATTTGTGAAAGACTACCAGTTCGACATTCAGTACCACCCGGGTAAGGCTAACGTGGTAGCAGACGCGTTGAGCCGCAGGCCAGCAGATGAGGTGGCAGAGGTGTGGAAAGCGAAGTGGAAGGAATTGGGACACCAGGATGCAGTGGCCCGATCTTTCATGGCTGTGATGACCGTTACACCGCAGATTGTCACGAAGGTTGTACGGGCACAGGCAAATGATTCGTTCTGTTAGGAGCAGATAGTTCGATTACTCGCTGAGGGAGCTGAATCCTATACCGTTAGCTCAGACGGGGGATTACGCTTCAATGGGAGATTGGTAGTTCCGGAAGGAGAGGAACTGCGACACGATGTGATGGCAGAGTCGCACGGCTCACGGTTCGCGGTACATCCCGGAGGGGACAAAATGTACCAAGATATGAGACGGCAGTATTGGTGGAGCGGTATGAAGAGAGATATCGCAGAGTTTGTCTCGAAATGCGCCACTTGTCAGCTTGTAAAAGTGGATCATCAGAGACCAACAGGATTGCTACAGCCATTGGAGGTTCCGGTGTGGATGTGGGAGAGCATATCCATGGACTTTATCACGGGGTTGCCTACGTCGCAGAGGGGTCACGACTCCGTTTGGGTAATTGTGGACAGATTGTCCAAGGTCGCTCACTTTTTACCCGTTAGGACTGATTACACTGCGGGTCAGTATGCCCAACTCTTCATTTCAGAGATTGTGAGACTTCACGGTGTGCCCCTAAATATCGTGTCTGACAGAGACAAGATATTTGTTTCGAGGTTTTGGGAGAGTTTCCAGGAGGCCATGGGCACGGAATTGCGGTTGAGTACGGCTTATCATCCGCAGACTGATGGGCAGACCGAGCGCACCAATCAGATGTTGGAAGACATGCTACGCATGTGTATTATTGACTTCGGGGGTGGATGGGAGCAGTACCTTCCACTGGTGGAGTTTGCTTACAACAACTCCTATCAGTTCACGATTGGCATGGCTCCGTTTGAGGCATTGTACGGTAGGCCTTGTCGTTCCCCAGCATGTTGGTTGGAAGTGGGGGACAACAAACTACTTGGGCCGGAAGTAATTCAGGATACTTCGGCAAGGATTGAGTTGATTCGGAGTCGCATTCGGGTAGCTCAAGACAGGCAGAAGAGTTATGCTGATGCGAAGAGATTTTTCAGGGAGTTCCAAGTGGGGGACCAAGTTTTGCTCAGGGTTTCTCCGATGAAGGGGATTATGCGATTCGGGAAGAAGGGGAAGTTGGCACCGAGGTATGTGGGGCCGTTTCCTATTATTGAGCGGATCGGACCGGTTGCGTATAGACTCGGGTTACCGGAGCATTTGCATCGGATTCACGACGTGTTCCATATTTCCTCGCTGAGGAAATACCTTAGGGATGATTTGGCTCATTCTCACATTGCTGTGGAGGACATCGATCTCCAGCCGGATAGCTCTTATGAGGAGGGGCCAATTGCTATTTTGGACCGAAGCGAGAGGAAACTGCGGTCAAAGATAGTCCCGTTAGTACGTGTTCAGTGGCGACATCACAATGTCGAGGAGTCCACATGGGAGCGCGAGGATGAGATGCGCGAACGTTATCCAGAGCTGTTTTTAGCAGGTACTTTCTAGTTTCGAATTTCGGGACGAAATTCAGTTATTAGGGGGGGAGTATGTAATACCCCGTACTTTTGGCTATATTTATTTTTGGGATTAATTAATTAAATGCGTATTAATTGGAAATTAATCCGGGTTATAAATACTGATGTGATGCGAATTGGTATTTGATTATGTGCATATATGATTATATATGTATTTGGTATTATAAAATTTGTCGTGGGATTTATATACGGCATTTTAGAAATTTTGTTGAGACGCGTGGGACCGCCGCGTCACGGTATAATATTTTGATATTAAAAGTAAATTTAAAATCGATAATCCGTATGGTCATTTTGAGCGCGCCAACGCGTCCGGAAGGGTCGAGATAGTCAGAAAACACTAGCCGGGGGTATAGTTTGGATCCCGGGGTAATTTTAGACCGTACCGGTAACTTAAAGGGTATTTTAGTAATTTGGTATTTTTGGGTAATTAAAAGTGACGAAAATTGAGAGTTGTAATCTGATAAGGATTGACCCCAACCAACCCTTATTAACCCAACAAGCTACGGAGGTTTATTGAAATTAGGTTTCATAAGTTTCCCCAAAGCAAACCCTAGCCACCATAGCCTTTTGGAGAAGAAAGCTTGGAGAAGGAGAGAGAGAGAGAGATTCTGCAGAAATTCTACACCGAATCCACACCAAATTCAGAAATCAAACCAAGGCAAGTGACTTTATTTCCATTTAATTACTGAGAATGTCTTTTCCATGTTAGAAATTGAAGAATCTTAATTGTTCTTGAAAGATTAAAAGAAAACCCATGAAATTTGAAGTTATTATTGAATGTTGGGATAGGTTTGCATGTAGAAACATTGTTGGAAGATTAAATTTCGGAGATTTCATATCTAGGTGATGCATTAACGAATTAAAATCTGGGAATTTATGATGAGAAAAAGTTAGGGTTTATGTTCTTGAAGAAAATTGGGAATTAGTGTGGAAATTGTGATTTAATGATGTTTAGATGATATCAAACCCTTTAATGATGTTAGTATAGCCCCTTAACATGTTTGAGGATGATTAGAGAACTCAATATATTGTGGGAACGAATTTTAGAAGAGGTTTGAGGAGTAAAAATGGTGAAAAACGATTTTTGGGAAGTTCTGGGCCGAAACTGGCATCTCGTTAGAAGCAACCCCCAGGTCGTTCGAACGAGCTCGTTCGAACGAGCTTCTAACGAGTTGACCAGTCGTTATTAACGAGTAGGATTTTCGTTCGATATCTCGTTCGAACGAGATATCGTTAGAAGGGTCAGTTCGTTCGAACGAACTGGGATCTCGTTCGAACAGCCTCGTTCGAACGAGACTTCTAACGACCTGACAGTCCAAACTCGTTCGAAGCCTCGTTCGAACGAGACTTCTAACGAGTTGACAGTTTGACCCTTTTTGGACTGTTTTGACTTTTGGAGTTCCGGGAGATGGTTCAAGGGTAGAGTTAGCATCCCTTTGATGATATAGTGATTGATTTGGGACTTTTGGGTTGCTGGGATGAGTAAAGCATATACGAGAATTATATTCAATGAATCATTTGGGTTGAGACGTGAGTGACTACTACGATGTGAGGATGAATTATAGCGCGTATAATTATGAACCGGAATAAAATAAGTTGTGATAATTAGTTAGTACGAGAATGCGATATGTACTACGATTATAATACGGTATTACTAAGATGTGTGATTACTTAGTATTAGTATATGGATTATGTGTATGACATACCTATCATACTTGCTATCACGGGAGGTTTACGTTCGCTTAGGACCCTCTAATCCTTGTGTGCCTACGGGGGGGATATAGACTGGTACCTTGATGAACATAGGTCATAGAAAGACTTATTGTGACATTAATAAGTCCGCTGACCATGGGAGCGTAGGTATGTGCGTGACCCATGTGATGGTGACTATGTTCGCCTCCACTATTTGTGATTTGTGTTATCTGAACTATTCCTGAGAGATTCGGAATATGTGATCCTTATGTACGTGATGTACCGGGATGGATAGCAGAGTATGTGTGCACTACAGCTTAGATTGCGGGGTGCTTGTATCGTATATTTATGATGTGAATAATATACATTTAATTAATGGGAATCCTCATGTTAATGTTGTAAAAATATTACGGTATTGTTCCGAGATATATTATGAGTTAACTGATAGTTATATCAATGGCATATTTAGTAACTGAGTTTACATTAAACCTCTATTTAATTACGAGCGTTGTTATATTAATTGGAACCAAGTAAAATGGGTAGAACCTTTGGTTGTCTAGCTAGTTTACGTTGTCACTTAGCTAGTGGAAAGGGTAGTTATAGATGGGTACTTACGTTAGGAGTGCACAGTTAGTCGAGAGGTGAAAATTTAATGTGAGTGCACGTCCTAACATGTACTTTGCATTTAATGTTTTAAATGTTTTTAAAGCACTTGCAGGTTTTTAAAATGATTTCCACTTTCGGGCTCTGACCCATTTGCTTTCAAATATATTTTCTTGTAAAACCATTTTAGGTGCCCAGCCACAAGGACACCAAGCATAGGATTCTCATTCAGGTGACGTGCTGTAGCTGGTTGTGGAAGCTACAGGGATTTGCTCATAGACGCTTCTATCTTTTGGATTCCAGAGTCACTATCTATCAGTTGTAGGGCATGTTGCCCATTCCTATTTAGAGCATTTTTACATTTCAGTTTTCAGACTCTAGCATGTATTGCTCAGTATTCAGTTTTAGTTATTTATTTCAGTTTACATATCAGTTGTGGGATTTGTATTGAGGAGTTTTTTCTCCAGGTTTTATTTACATATTGTGATGGTTATTCTTGTTACTTCAGTATGGTGAATGGTGTTATTTAGTTATTCATTACTCTTGTTGCATGTTAATCAGATTTAATAAAATTTGGCACTTACTTTTTAAATACTAGGTGGTTAGTAATAATAAAACGTTTTCGACAGTGATGCTATTAACTGAGCCAACTTGGCATTTTGAATTAATTTTATAAAGGAGTAGCTACCCGGTGTTTAATTAGTCGGGGTGTCACACCCCACAATTTCAATCAATTTAGGAAGTTGATCGTACAACATCGAAATGTCATTAAAAGGCCTTGATAACAACATTCATCATAGATTCAATCTTACAATACAAAAAGGATGAACAGTTAATTATTATTATTTTTTAAATTAATGAATACATACAACAGGATTGGAATTAATTGCTCCTACAACAGTCGCTGCTAACCAAATCACAACTAGTCATAACCCCAAAATGTAGAGAATGAAATACAAAACACTTTCAGATCTACATGTAACTACTTGGAAAAATTTGCAAATATGTTCAAAAGAAAAGAAAATAGTAACCCCAAATCATTATCATCAACCCCAAATCGCAAAAGAACCTTCGGATCTGTTTATAACTACGAAAAAAATCGGGAAAGAAAATAATAACCCCCAAATTAAAAAAACCCAAATCGTAAAATAGCCCTTAGTGTATGTGATATAAATAAAAATAACATGATGATGGCAACCTTATAGCTTAAGGGAGATGGGCGTGGGGAGGGTTTGAGTTGGATAAAGATGAGATGAAGAATCGTACCCTAGAAGAAAGAGATGAAGAATGTGATTAATCGTGAAAGATGAAGAACCGTGAAGATGAGTAGTCCTCTGCCGCACTCTAGAAGCATGAAGAATCGTGAAAGATGAAGAACCATGAAAATGAAACCCCAAACTGTGTACCCTATATGGACAAAGAGAAAGACGAGATTGTTTGGGGATTTCAAGTGTTTGTCTTTGTCAAATTACAAATTTAACCCTTTTTTGAATTAAAGTAAGAGAAAGAACCAATTGTGAGTGATGTAAAAGAAGGGGAAATTAAAAATGAAGGGGCAAAAGAGTAAAATAGAATAAATCAATCTCAACCCTCCATTTCTCATCTTGTTGGCACAATCATAACCCCTAATTAAGTTATCAACTTATGGAATAGTAAAAACCTTTTGCTCATTATATATATATATATATATGGTAGAATGTTCAAACCTGATGAATGAAACAGGTGATGAAGGAAACGGGTGATGAAGGAGACGAGTCTCCTATTATAAATAGTAGAATGTTGAGAAACCTACGTAAATAGGTATATTTATAAAGTTGAGAATCCAAATTGTTTTTAACTCTCTAACTTAATAAGGGCACTTTAGTAACTTTATTTGCATGTTTAACACCGGATAATTTTATACCACCTTAGAGGTGGTTTTGTTATCCCATTCCTTATGGGATAAGGAGCTCACTTAGGATAACTTATTCCATCTCATATCTTATCCCAAACTATACCAAACATTGGATTGGATATTTTAATCTGATACACCCTTCTTATACGGCGCATCAAACGGAGCCTTAAGATTGGGAGAAGACATCTAGATGGATTTTTGAATATTCTAAGAAATTTTGGATCATATAAAGCCCTAAAATGTCACAGAAAAATAAAAACCAAAAATTTCAGAGAGAGAAGGTTGGTGTCATACCCCGATAGTGGAGATAATTGGTGTTGGTTCTGTTTTCGGCGTTTTGCAGTTTGGTGTATGTGAGAGAGGAAAAAGAGTATTTGAGAGTGGTGAGAGAGGATTTTAGGAAAGTAAACTAAGAATGTGTAAGGTACACTCGAGAGGTTTTGAACGTGCCAATTGTTAAAAAATATGTATGCAATGGCACAAATGAAATACTTCTATTTATATTAATAATAATATCAACTTCAGTACAATAATATAAAATTTTGAATATAACTCTGTTGATCTTCAAATTAAATTTGAAAACATTAAGGCGTGATGTCACTTTCTTAAATATAGTATTTGACCCACCAAGATAATTAGGTATACGAACGGGAATTTGCAAATTCATACTCAAGATACAATAAAGCAATTGCACTGTCTGCAAATTTTATGTTTGAAGACAGCCCTTGGATATAGCAACGAAGAACAGGCAATCAAGTCCCTCTCCTGTTTTTGTACACAAAATAGCATAAGATAATTTTTGTATCTCCTGAAAATTCTAAGTGAGTAATTGCAGGCATTAGAAATTCTGAAACTGGGTTAATATATATTGTGTACATTTTCAAAATCGGTAGCCTTTATTTATAGGAAATGAAAGGTTGTGTTTCAAGAGTCATGACTGTTGAATTTAACAGTCTTTATTACTTCTGAAATGGTATGGCTGTTAACTATCAACAGTCACAAGCCATTTCTAAATAGGTACAATTAAACCAAACTGGATTTATACGGACCAACCAAAAAGTGACTGCACTCGAGCTATTGCGATCCGACCCAGACGAATTTCGACAACCCACTACCACTACGAACACGCAGCATTCAAAGTGCAAAGTGCGCCACTAGCGCCTCTATAGCCCACTGCCCTATACGAGCGCCCGTGTGCTTGTGTAAGGTGCTTTGCATCATATTGGATCTCTCTTGAATAGCCCTCTATAATGATTTATGAAGTAACTCTTCATCTTCCATTTGTACTTACTAATTGCACACATTCTTTATATTTTTCCAATGTGGGACACAAAGATTTCCCACTTCTTTTATAGCTTAGTGGGTTTCACTTAGCTTTGTTCATTTTCAAATGTGGGACAGTCTCCCTTTTATATTGGGTTTGTTTTCCACTTTTCACCACACACTTCCAATATGGGATAAGATTTCACACACCACTTTTACTCACTTATTTTCAAAATCTCCAACATTCCTCCACCATTTTCAAATAAGTTTTGAAAAATTTTGATTGTTTGTAAGACTGTGTATAAGTATTGGTGTCTCACGACTTGAACCAATACCTTGTGAAGATTCGTCAAGGCTAACCATGAAGGTATAGTAGACTTGTCTTTGAACTATCAATCTATATTGATAAGTCGTACTTGTCTACACACACAAATCTTTTAGTCACTTATTATCCATATAAGCTGACACGTGTATTAGGCATTATGTTTGTACCTTGGTTTCATACGTGCTTTAGAGTCAAGCCCAATTCTCATAGGAAGCGGCACCACATACACAAGCATATAGGTAGACTAACATAGGTGTCCACATAACTAAAACACCATATGTCTAATAAGATCAAACTCATCCTCATTCATTATTCATTACATTACTAAGCACTTATCTTTGGGATGTTCATTTTTATAGTGCTTACAATCACGTCATATGATGTACTTTAATCATTAAACTTGAGACTTGAATATGTTAAGTATTAAGTTGAGTTTCCATCAAGAGTGATTATTGTTAATAGGCTTTCGTCCCATCCCCAATGATGTCTTGGACAGCAGTCCTCTTGCAAGACCTTTTGTAAATGGATTAGTTAAGTTTTGACTTGATTTTACATAATCCACTTTGATTACAATATCTGTAATCATTTGTCTGACATAATTATGTCTCAGGCCAATATGTCTAGATTTTCCATTGTATACTTTACTATAAGCGCTAGAAATTATAGACTCTCCATCACAATGTATGGATATTGGAGGCATTGGTTTTGGCCAAACTCAAATTTCAATCAACAAATTCGTTAACCATGTTGCCTCTTTACAAGTTGTATCTAATGCTACAAACTCATCTGCCATTGTAGATTCAGCTATACAATTCTGTTTCTTTGATCCCCAAGAAACAGCTCCTCCATCAAGAGTGAAAATCCATCCACTTGTTGATGAATGATCCTCCCACTCAGTTATCCAACTGGCATTAGAAAACACTTCTAATACTGAAGAATATCCACTATAGAATATACCATAGTCAATAGTTCCTTTTAATTGTTTTAATATTCTATTGGTAACATGTCAATGAAATAAACTTAGATTACTAGTATATCTACTTAATTTACTAACAACATATGAAATATCAGGTCGAGTACATATCATAGCATACATTAAACTACCAATTACTCGTGCATATTCCAATTATGATATAGCTCTACCAGTATTAGGGATGATCTTTAGTTGTGGTTCAAACGGTGTACTAACAGGTGTGCAATCAAACTGATTAATTTTCTTTAAAATTTTCTCAACATAATGAGATTGAGTGAGAATTATATTTTTATCTTTACTTATTATTTTCATTCCTAATATGACATTAGCTACACCCATATCTTTTATATCGAGTTTAGAAGATAGAAAACTCTTTGTATTATTAATGTTTTCTAAATCAGTACCAAAAATTAACATATTTGTTGATGTAAAAAACTAAAATAGTCCTAATTAATTGATCACAGATAAATAAGTAAAACAAATAAGACAAAGGAGATTTTTAAAGTTGTTCATCTCAATGAAAAAGCCTACGTCCACTATTATGTATTACTTGACTGCCTTGATTTATTTTTTCGGTCCTCTGTAATGAAGGTGTTACAATGTATTTATAGCCCAAGATGGGTGTCAAGATTCGTCATGTGAAAGGATGGAATGCCTTCATATGTTAGGCATTTACATCAATACATAATGAGAATTAAACATAAGACTGTTGGCATTTCATTGGCCATACTCATTGGACTCCTTGTTGTTGGTCGGTCTTCCCAGTTGGTTGATCTTCTATGTTGTCGGGCTCCTCGTTGGTCTGTCTTCTCTGTTGGTCGGGCTCCCTTATTAATCGAGGATTTGCGTCATGCTAACTTGGACTTGTGTCAGGCTTATAATTGGTCCACGTAAGGTGGTGAATTTTGGTATCAACATAAGACTCCAATATTTCATACTTGGAGCTGATGCGAAAGTGTGGAACATTATGCTTTAATAGTAGTTCGGGATACTTGGTCGGCTGCATACCTTCCAGACTTGTGAAATTTATCCAGTTAATTGACAATTTTGAGCGCGAATGCCAGTTTTGTAAATATATTAAATTTTAGCGAGCATTTCTGGGGTATCTTTATCTTTTCTCTTTTTAGCCACCATAAACTCAATCATCGTTCTCTTTAATCATTACTTTTCCCAGTTTTTGAGGTGACCTATAAAAAGGCAGTAAAACTTCGATCATCTTCTATCTTCCATTTCTGATTCTGCTACTATATTCATTGAACTTTCGTGCGATCGTTTTTTTCTATCCTCTGTTCTTGCTGAATCCTTAAACCCTTGTAATAACTTTTCTCTCTTGTTATTTTCTTCTTCAGCATGATTTATTCTATTGAATCACTTGATAAGTTCAGGAATGATTTTAACATTCTGTTTTGGGTTGTACTGGAACATCCCACTATTCCTTTCGATTTTTTCTCTCTTATTGAGGGCCATTAGTTCCCTTCCATCTTTATTGTTGAGTGTGGGTTCACATTTCCTCCCAATCCCCTGTGTATGGAGTTTTGTCAGTATTTTAATGTTGTACCTACGAGAGTAGCTCCTAACATATGGAATGTGGTGAACAAAGTATATAGGTTAAATCAAATTCATGGAACCCATCTAGGGATTCCAGAAATAACGTTTTTTCATAAATGGTTGACTGGTGACACCACTTTTTATTTGAAAACTACGGCAGTTAATAAGGCTTTAGTAGTTAACCTCCCTGATTCCAATAGGGATTATTTTGATCACGGAGTAGTTGTAAAAAAATGGCAACATGCTCCCTTAAATGGAGATGCTAAATATCAAGGACCTAAATGTCCTCTCTTTGGCAAGGGGATAGGTTGTTCAGCGTTTAATAATTTTGCTCTCTTTATATTTGATAAAATGTCATACTGATTGTTGCTTTGTAAATTTGATTGCAGTTGACCGGAAGAGAAAATCCCCGAAAGAGAGCGAAATGAACTTAAAAGAATTGAAGTTCATTTTGGGAATTCATCAAAAGGTTACCGAGGAGCACGTTAGGTCTGCTTCTTATTTTCTTCAATACAAAAATACCATTTCTTCCTTCATTACCCGACCTGCAGGTCCTCCTGCTCTGGTAATTGATTTTGATCAGGAAGTTGTTGTTGATTCAGACATTCCTCTTTCTGATATCATGAAGAAGAGTAAGTTTCCTTAACTTCTTAGTGGCAACACTTCTGGCTCCCAAAACCTATTGAAGGGCCAAGAAGAAGATGGGTGAGGCCATAAAAGATCCCCCAGCTCCCAAAGATGATGAACTTCCTTTGAGAAGACCTAGGAGAGGGCCTGTAGAGAAACAGGTCGAAGAGGTGACTGGTGTCGACCAATAGACCTTGGTCGAATTACCTTCTTTTGATGTTGGTCCCCCAGCAGTTATTACTCCTGGTTTGGACAAGAAGTTGATCAAGTCTAAAAATCTTCCAGACCACAGGGGAGCGGATGTTATGTTGCCCCGAGTAAAGGTTTCTGAATTAGATGCTCAGAGCCTTGCATCAGTAAGGGATTTCCATCTTCTTGATTCTGTTGCCTTTATATTTTTCATATACTAATTTGATCTTCTTCTTTTGCAGTTCTTGGTGCATTTAAATAATATGCTGGAAAAGGATGATTCAATTCAGGCTTCTTCTTTAAATGATGTGGAGGAAGCTTTGGCTGGCTTGAAGAAGTCTGTACTTGATTCTCAGCAAACCTTAGAGACCGAGAAAAATACTTGGGCAAATAAATTGAAGACTGCTAAAACTGCTCGGCAAATATCTGAGGGAAATGCCCTTGAAGTTGAGCACAGGGCAAAGAAAGTTGAGCGCAGGTCAAAGACGGCTGAGAAGCTTGTGACCCAATTGAAGGACAACCTTTCCTATGAAAGGTCAAAGAGAAAGTCTATTGTGAAGGAATCCTTCAGTAATAGTTGGAACAAGGACTGGAACAAAGTCATTTTTGCTACCTCTGCTCAGATTGAGTATGCAAAATAAAAATATTTCAGAGATGATTGGGTTGTTGCTTTCCAGGAGTTAAACACTGTTGAAGGCTCTGAAATTTTTTAGAGATATACTCATGGTCCTTCTCCTATCATGGAGGATGATATTGAAGATGAAGTTGGTTCCGGAGAGTCTTCTCTGGTGGTTGAATCATCTATCGACCAACCTAAAGTCATTGAGTCTTCTATTCCCCCCACCGAGCAACTCCCATCCGTAACCCCTTCTTTCGAGCAAGATGATAAGGTTGATAATGATAGGAAGAAGGTGTAAAGTTGTTCGGCATTTTCCCTTATGCTTTTTTATTTCTTTTCCTTTACTTTTATTGTACCTGAACTCTTCATTATCAATAAAAGAAACCTTTTGTTCCTTTTTGTCTCTTGTTGATTATGCATGTCTTTCATTCTTGTTGTTGATCGGTGGTCATTTCTTCCTGCTAGTTTAGAGCAAAGAATGAACAACTTTCTTCCAATGATACCGAGCTACTTAGGAAGTGCAATTATTTTTTCAAAGCTGGTCATACAGACTTATTCGAAGAAGAAATCATTAAGTTGCTCGGTGATGATGCATCAGAGCAGGCTAAAGAAGCCTACAAATATTTGAAGTACTTACTTGATAGGGTGGTAGCAAATAATGTTGCCTACTATGAGATGATTGAAGAACTTCAAGAACAGCATAAAGAATCCACTGCCCTGTTGCACCAAAGCTACGACCAGAAATATCAAAGCTTGAGTGTAGGTTGTGGTTTTGATAACTTTGTTTCTTCTTATAATAAAAAGGAAGCTTTGCTTAAGTTTGAAGTTGAAGAAACTATAATTGTTGCCAAACTCCTGGAGGATAAGAATAATAATTTAAGGGATGAATTGAAGCTTTTAAAATCTGCTCCTGAAACTGCTATTGCTACTACCAATGACGAGTATTCCTTTTTAGAAGCTGAAAATGCAGCATTAAGGGAGGAATTGAAAGCATTAAAAATATTAAGCATGCATCCTCCTCCCGAGCAAGAAATAAGCTTGGCCGAGGTACCACAAAGGAAGTTAGGACCCAACACACCCTTGTCGATCAAGCTATGTAGTTAAAAGCTAAAGATCAAGCTATTGCTAAGATTTCCCAGAAGCTACAGACTTTGTCTGAACAACTATTCACTCAATATTCTCAATTACAAGCTAAGGATGGAGTCCTGAAGAAGATGCATTCTCAGGTTGACAAATTAAACTTTCAATTCCATAAGCAACCAAGGGAAGTCTGGATGGACGGGTATAATGAAGCCATGGGACATCTTGATGATAAGCTTTAACAAGCTAAGAATAAGGCCTATAAATATGGTTGGATGATCTCTTTTACAGTGATGAAGGTGGATCAGAACAATTTATTATGGGATTGGTGTGACCTAGGCTTTCTTGAGCTTGACAATCCTCCTTTCAAGTTAGATGTCAACTGGATTGATGTTCATTGTACTCCTCAATGCTTGATTTCAAAATACTTGGGAGATTACGAGCTTCATGATGAACTAGAGATCATCCGACCTCCTCATCTGCTTGATCGTCCTAGTAGCAGTAATATGATAATGATTCAGGATTTTAACTTCATCAACTCTCCTTATACTTTGGATGATCCTCCTGCTGGAATGGACCCTATTTCAAAAGCTGAAGGGAAATGTCCTGCACAACAAGGCTTTTTATAGCTTATCTTATCAATCTTTGACTATAAATGGATCCACTTTTAGTCAATCTCGGTATATGAATGTATTTTTAGTATTTGACTGTGAATGGATCAACTTTTAGTCAATCTCTGTATATGAATATCTTCTTAGTTTTCATCGGTTCTATTGATACCCTTACGTTTTACCTAAGTATCGTACCATTTACCAATGTTTTACCATGGTTCTACTAATATGCCCCACTTTGGGGGTATTAGTTACCTTGGTGCCCAGACGTGTGTGGAACATTTGTCCATCTTTTAGCCCCACACTTAATAAAATACATAACCCTAGTAGCCCCACAATTAATAAAATACATAACCCTAGTAGCCCCACCTCAAGAGAGAAGAGAACAAAGGCCAAAAAGGAGAGAAACCAAAGAATTCAATGGGAAATTCATCAACTGCATATCCAAGTAAGAATTATGGGGATATGCTGCCGAATTTTTCTCAAATTGGAAGAATGTGCATGAGCTATTACTTATGTACAGAACTCGGGCATTTCATACAAGGCTCTTACTTTCTTTTTAACGGACCTCGTTGAAGCTTAAATAACTTAATATGGTATAATTCAAAATATATTTGAATTGGACTATGTAAACTTCAAAGAGTTTGTATTTTACTGTGATTGGGTAAGATTTAAGAATAAAAATTCTTGTAAAGTTGATTATGGCACCAATTTGATCATGGTTGACTTGTCCAAGTTGAAGAGCAGCGATACCATGAGCCATTTGTTTATGCTTTTCAAAAGCTCAAGCAAGTGTTTTACTAGGAGTATATCAACAACAATCCGTGGTCAATCATCCTACATGAGACAAAGCGTCTAAACAATAGCGTGGATGACTTGGTTGCACCAACCGAATATATATCCATTTTTTATGATAACCCGTGTAAGGACATAATTCTATAATTGTCCGGGGTAGAATCTATGAATTTTCTGTTTGTCTCCTAGATCACAGTTCATATGTCTGATACCGCTACATTCGGTACGTCAACACGATCATCCTCGATGGCCTGTATTTGAATTCAATGCAACCACTTTCTTCACGTGCATCATGCTATATGCAACGTGCTGCTCAGCTTATTCCCACTACTCCACTACGCCTTATCAGTAAAATGTTTTATTGGAACTTTAAATATTTGCATAAATATTTGGGAATTGTTTTTGAAAATTATTTTTGAATTCTGGATTAATTTTTTATCAAAAGCAGAATTTTTCTAAGTGTAGAAGCGAATGGCCTCGATCGACGAGATCGCTCGAGCGACTTTGCAAGTCATTCGCGCGAGATAGACATGTCGCACGATATCGTTCGAACGACTTATGTCCTTCGTTCGAGCGACATGCTATCTCGTTCGAACGATCCATCGCCTCGATTTTTGTATAAATATTTGATCTCCCTCTACACGTTTTTTAAGTCTTTTTGCAATCTCAATATTCTGCGAAATCTGCCCAGAATAAGACTTCACCTTTTAAGATTTTCTAACCTTTTTTGATTCACAAAACCATTCCCATATATGTGTGTGAATCTTTAAACCTTCAAGAAGATCATTTACTCATCTGGAGTACTTTGTGAGGAAGTCGTTCTCTTCGTCACTGCTGCCCTACTGGAAAGGGATTGTTCCAGCCGTCGACAACAGAACCGACACCCGAGGGTATTTCTGTGTCACTTGTATTTTCATTGTAATCCGTTGTAAGCCGTTCTCTTACAAAAATTATTGTGAAAATAAAAGGTTTTGTCCCGTTGGGGATTTTTCCTCATATATGTGTTTTTTGCATGTTTCACCATCGTATTTAATCACATATAGATGCATGCTTAGGACTTAAGTGGTAAAAATTGTGTTTAATTAAATAACTTCCTTATTTGAACGCAAGCGCACTCTTCTCAAATTGGTATCAGAGCCAGTTACACAATTATACCGTGTAATTTTCTGCAAAAAATTTCTAAGATATCAATTTTCTGAAAAAATGATTTTTTGAAAACGAGTGTGTTCATTATGGAGAAGTTATATAATAAAATGCCAGTTTTTTACGGGACAAACTATGCATATTGGAAAGCCCGCATGAGGTCTGCTTTAAAAGCCATTGATGAACGTGTTTGGATTTTGGTTGAAAGAGGGTGGACTCCTCCCTCCGTCACCGTTGATAATGTGATCAATTTAAAACCTATCACTTCTTGGACTGAAGACGAATTTAAATGGTCATCATTCAATTCTAAGGGTTTAAGTGTTATTTCTGGATTTGCCACACCTGATGAGTTCAAACGCATAATGACGTGTACCACGTCAAAAGAGGCATGGGATGTTTTACAACTCACCCATGAAGGAACTAATGCTGTGAAAGAGTCTAAATTGCAAAATTTGACAACTCAATTTGAAACCATCACCATGCATGAAACTGAATGTTTTGATGATTTTTATGCTAGACTGTGTGACATTGTTAATACTAGCTTTAATCTAGGTTAACATATTCCTAATGCTAGAGTTGTCAAAAAGATTCTTCGTTCTTTGCCTAAGCGTTTTATCCCCAAAGTCACTGTGCTATATTCTATGGGTAATTTAAATACGCTAAAATTGGAAGAACTTGTAGGAGATTTGCAAACATATGAAATTGATATGTTCCCTAAAACTGTTAAGTCTAAAGATAAGGGAATTGCACTTAATGCCCAAGAGAGAAAGAATGAGGGGTCGGCTAGAAAGAGGGTAGAGTCATCTAGAAAGAGAGAGACTGACACGTCAGATTCTGATTGTGATTTTGACTTAGATGATTTGGCTCTTTTTGCAAAAAAATTCAAGAGGATTCTCAAATTTAAGAAAAATGGCAATTTTAAAGATAAAAAGAAATTTGAGAAAAATAAGTTCGAAAAGAAAAATGAAAAAGTTTTTAAAGAACCTCCTAAGATAGAAAGTGAGAGATGCTTTGAATGCGACGGTAGGGGTCATAGAGCCTTTGAGTGTGCCACACGTCTGAACAGAGAGAAAGGTAAAGTTGTTCTTAATGCAACCCTTAGTGACGACAGTGAGGTCGAGTCGGTGGATTCTGGAGTCGAGTCACCGCATGAGTGTAACTTCACCGCATTCATGGCTAGTCATGTGAGCACTTCTAGTTCTCCTCACGACGATGAGGATGATGCTTCACAGGGACACCTCGACAGTGAGACCGATGTGAGTGAGGGGGAGGATGACACAAGCGAGAGTGATATTCAACGCACCTACGCTGAGTTATATTCTGAGTCATTTAAAACTAAAAAGAGTAACAAAGCGTTAGTCCTTAAGATCACCGGCTTAGAGGAAGAATTAAGAAAAGCTAGAGAGAGAGAGAGAGTCCTCCACCTGCACCGCCCACAGAGAGAGAGAATTGCCTGTGTTGAGAAAGAAAGTTTGTTTAGAGAGAGAGAGAGCACTTTTGAGAAAGAAAGAGGGGACTTGACTAAATAAGTGGCTAGTCTTACGAGTCAGCTCCATTCCTCCGTGGAGACTCGAAAGAAACTTGAAGCCCTTGTTGCCCAGCTGACTCATGATCTTGAGAAAGCACGGGAAGTCAAGGTACAAATCGAGGACAGATCTGAGAAAATGGTAAAGATGCTCCTCGACCTCGCTTTAGGTTTTGGTGATCGGTAGGGAATTGGTTATGATGGTGCCTCCACGTCCCAAATTGCATCTGGACCAGTCCCTGAGTTTACTACAACTCCTTATGGCCATTGTCAAAAACCTCGAAGGAGAGTTCGACCAAGAAAAGCAAACCAAGGTCCACCTTTGACTGTGTTCTTTTGTACTTATTGCAAAAGAAAAGGCCACCTCAGGGAGTTTTGCTATAGTATGGGTTGAACACGATGTACTACTGCTCCACATCAGCATACTGATGATTTTACTAGTCGGAGAGAGCGAGTTGAGTTTTTAGCTTCCACGACTCAGAGTTTGATGGAGGAATTTCGACGGATGTCTTTACTGTCAGGGAATGCTTCTCACATTCCAGCTAAAACCAACAACAACAAAGGCAAACAAAAGGTCACCACTTCTTGGGTACCTAAGAAAGATAAAAAGGCCTTTGTTGTTCATGTCTCTCTCAAGGCACATAATACCTCACAGTGGTATTTTGACAGTGGATGCTCCAGACATATGACAGGTGATGCCTCATTTTTTACATCTCTTGAGGATTATCAGGATGGCAGAGTCACCTTTGGATATGGGAGAAAGTCTAGTATTATAGGACGAGGTACTGTAGTGTTACCAGGATTTCCTAAGGTAGAGAATGTGTTGTACGTCAAAGGTTTAAAAGTAAACCTTCTCAACATTAGCCAGCTGTGCGACACTGACTTTGCAGTAAAGTTTGATCGGGATGCATGTAATGTTTACAATCAAGCTGGTAAACTCTTAATACAAGGGGTGAGGACCGAGGATAATTTCTATGGTACTGTGCCTACTTCTTCACTTGTCTGCAACAGCGCCACGATCACTCTTATGGATCTGTGGCACCAACGTCTAGGTCACGTTAATATTAGAGACCTCACTCGCTTAG
Organism: Sambucus nigra; assembly: GCA_949130495.1. Lineage (NCBI taxonomy): Eukaryota > Viridiplantae > Streptophyta > Magnoliopsida > Dipsacales > Adoxaceae > Sambucus > Sambucus nigra. The sequence goes on from OX422212.1 coordinate 522,022,262, forward strand.
CTAAAAAGGACCTAGTACGTGGATTACCATCTCTTGGAAGGCTAACTTAGATGGTTTGTGGACCCTGTCAGTTGGGAAAATAAATTCGTAATCCCCATAGGAAGTTTCATTCCATTACCACCTCTCGTGTTCTTGAGCTTATACACATGGATCTTATGGGTCCTACTCGTACTGAGAGTTTGGGTGATAAGAGGTATATCCTCGTGATGGTGGATGATTTCTCGAGATACTCCATTGTAGATTTTCTGAGAGAGAAATCCGATGCTGTAGAGTTTTTTACGACCAAGTGTCGTGTCCTGCAAAATCAACACGGAGTCACTATTAACAGGATACGTAGTGACAATGGCACTGAATTTAAGGAATCAAAGGTAGATTTGTATTGTGATAGCCTTGGGATCAAACATGAGTTTTCTGCTGTGAAAACTCCTCAGCAAAATGGGATTGTTGAGAGAAAGAATAGAACGATCCAGGAAATGGCTAGATCTATGCTTCTAGGTCGTAATGTTTCTAGGAGATTTTGGGCAGAGGCGGTGTCTACTGCATGCCACATGGTGAATAGGGTTTACCTGCGTCCACACACACTTAAGACACCTTATGAATTGTGGACAGGTAAGAAACCCAATCTGGCATATTTCCATATTTTTGGGTGTAAATGCTACATCCTACGGGATAGAGAGCAATTAGGAAAGTTTGACTCCCGGAACGACGAGAGAATATTGCTAGGATATTCATCGAATAGCAGAGCGTACCGGGTTTTTAACCTGAAGAGCTCTAAGGTTATGGAATCAATAAACGTCACCGTGCAAGATGACGAACCTCCGATGGTTATTGATCCTAACCTTCAGTGTGAGGATGAGGACTCGTCTGACAGTGATCCACTAGTCCCCCACCCACACTCTGTGGTCCCCACTCCTGTTTTAGGGGACACACCCGCTTGGGTTCGCAAGAGTCATGACCCGTCTGCCATTGTTGGCGATCCCACTCTAGGGGTCAAGACTCGTGCTCAGCTAGAGAACGTTGTTAGCCATCTTTTCTACACGTCCAAAGTCGAGCCCAAGAATCATAAAGAAGCACTCAAGGATGAACACTGGATATCTGCTATGTAGGATGAGTTGATTCAGTTTAAAAAGAATAACCTCTGGGAACTTGTCTCCGACGTAGTGAGACTAATGTGATTGGTACCCGGTGGATTTTTAAGAATAAAATGGATGAAAATGGTACCATAATCCGAAACAAGGCTAGGTTGGTCGCTCAAGGCTACACACAGATAGAAGGTGTAGACTTTAGGGAGTCATTTTCTCCTGTTGCGAGGCTTGAGTCCGTCCGTCTACTACTCGCCATCGCATGTCATCTGCGCTTCAAGTTATATCAGATAGATGTCAAGAGTGCCATACTGAATGGCATTCTACAGGAGGAGGTTTACGTGGAATAACCAAAAGGGTTTGAAGACCCTCAGCACCCTGAGCATGTCTACTATCTGATAAAAGCCTTGTATGATTTGAAGCAAGCACCCCGTGCTTGGTACGAGAGGCTTACTTCCTATCTCTTCGCCCGTGGCTTCAAGAGAGGGGGAGTTGATATGACGTTGTTCGTCAGGAGAGATGACGGTGCAATTTTGGTTGCCCAGGTCCATGTGGACGACATAGTCTTTGGATCCACTTGCTCTCAACATGCTCATCACTTTGAAGAGGAGATGAAAAGTGAGTTTGAGATGAGCATGGTTGGTGAGCTTACCTTCTTCCTTAGTCTCCAGGTTCGTCAGCTAGAGGATGGGATGTTCATCTCCCAATCCAACTATGCTAGAGACCTAGTGAAGAAATTTAGTTTAGACTCCTCTAAGCATGCACATACACCTATGAGTAACACTACCAAGCTTAGTAAGGACACTTCAGGCAAGGACATAGAGAAAAACTTATATCGAAGTATGATAGGTAGTCTTCTCTACTTGACTGCCAGTCGTCCCGATATAGCCTTTAGTGTTGGAGTCTGTGCGCGATATCAAGCGTCCCCGAAAGAGTCACATTTACTTGCTCTAAAACGTATTATTAAATACGTGAGTGGGACTCTCTCATACGGTATTTGGTATTCCTTTGATACTGATGACCGTTTGTCCACTTATTCAGATGCCGATTGGGCCGGGGATGTAGATGGTTGTAGGAGCACTTCTGGTGGGTGTTTTTATTTTTGTTATACTCTAGTCTCCTGGCTGAGCAAGAAGCGAAATTCCATCTCTTTATCCACTGCGGAGGCTGAGTATATAGCCGTCGGGAGTTGTTGCACGCAACTCTTGTGGATGAAGCAAATGCTGGAGGATTATGGGATTTCACAGGACACCATGACCATTTCCTTTGATAACACGAGCCCGATACATATATCCCGCAATCCAGTCCAGCATTCCTGCACAAAGCACATCAGGATACGTGAGCACTTTATACAACAGTTAGTTGAGGAGAAAGTCGTATCCCTGAGTTTTGTTCCCACCGACCGTCAGTTAGCCGATATTTTCACGAAACCTTTAGATGCCCTTATATTTGAGAGTGTTAGGAAGTCTTTGGGGATTTGTACAGTTGACTGAGGGTTTGGTCTATGTCTAGAATAGGATGCTTTTTCATGTTCATATCTTATGCTTCCTATTGCTAGTCTGTTTTCATATGTACCATTGTTTTATTGTACATCTATTTATATATTCTTTTGAAAAATCCAAAAAGATTTTTGTTTTTGTATATAAATATTTCAGAAAATCCCAAAAAGATTTTTGTATTTTTTATATACACCTTTTATGGATGAACATTTAAGATAGCCAAGTCACAATTTCATTCCATTTATCCATGTGACTGTTTGATAGAGATTTGAGACGCTACATCATTTCATCCATGTGATTTACATTGATTGGAGTCTTTGAGATGTAATTAGTGATATTTTCCTACATGTTTGACTCTTATCTCCTTTATTGCACACATCCACGGCTTTATTTGATTATTGCACTTGTCTATCACATGTTGGCTTGAGTGTTTCCATCTCAATTTTGTCTATACAACTAACAATATGCGATAAAACTTGACAAGATTGGATTGCATGTAAAAACCGTTTTTCTTGTGAGACTGAGTGTTTGTTTAAGAACGGGGAGGGGCTGCGAAAGGTATTTAACACGTCTTTGCGCAAAAGCCACCGTTCAAAAGGACCTAAAAAATGGAGGAATTTTATTATCTGGGGTCCAAAGAGGTTAAAAGAGCCCGAAAAAATTTAAAGGCAATAAAAAGCAATTCATGCCAATTATGGGCCACTTAGGTTTCACCATCAATTCTCCAAAGTTTGAGAATTTAAAAAAGCCTCTATTCAAAATAACAATCTGAGGGAGTTTGGTTGGAGAATATAAACGGGTTTGCACTTCCTTGAAAGTCCTGAAAAAGCATGAAATAGTTTTGGACGTTATTGGTGTGGAAATCACTTTGAGTTTTGATTTGTTGATTTGATTGAGTCAATATCTTATATTTCCACTTTTTTCACCAAAGGAAGACTTTGAGTTCATTCGTTAGGAGTATCCGATATTCATCGTGCACATATGTCATGCTTGTATGCATTGATTTTCCTATCGAATCTGATCACACCCCTTCATTTCGCTATCATTGACTTGGTTGTTTTTGTGATCTTTCATGGTGTGATTCTTTATTGTATACTATGTGTAAAATATTTTTGAAAAATATAAAAATAGCAGTTTATTCCCGTGTGTCATTCTCCATGTGCATTCATCTCTATTTCTCATATTTGTCTATTTGGGGACATCATAAAAAGGGGGGAAGAATTATGGGGGAGAATTATGTTTTGGTATTTTGGTTGATTTATGAATGATTTTCTTAAGCTTAATTGATCATCAATTTTTTCATATCATTATATTTCAAACTGTTCGTTGTCACGGGTATTTGCTTTATCTCATATGTGTAGGTACATCATTATTCATTTTTTGGATTGCACACCCCTATAAGAAAAGCTTTGAAAGTTTCTGAAGAGCTGAAGATTTGGGAGACATGTCATTTAGTATTCTCAGTTTGAGGGTTTAATGGGGATATTATCTTATATGTCATTTGATTGCATCATTCGGATTTTTTATGTATGTACCGGCATAGACATAGGGGGAGATTTGTAAGGACATAATTCTATAATTGTCCGGGGTAGAATCTAGGAATTTTCTGTTTGTCTCCTAGATCACAGTTCATATGTCTGATACCGCTACATTCGGCACGTCAACACGATCATCCTCGACGGCCTGTATCCGAATTCAATGCAACCACTTTCTTCACGTGCATCATGCTACATGCAACGTGCTTCTCAGCTCATTCCCACTACTCCACTACGCCTTATCAGTAAAATGTTTTATTGGAACTTTAAATATTTGCATAAATATTTTGGGAATTGTTTTTGAAAATTATTTTTGAATTCTGGATTAATTTTTTTATCAAAAGCAGAATTTTTCCAAGTGTAGAAGCGAATGGCCTCGATCGACGAGATCGCTCGAACGACTTTGCAAGTCGTTCGCACAATATAGACATGTCGCGCGATATCGTTCGAACGACTTCTGTCCTTTGTTCGAGCGACATGCTATCTCGTTCGAACGAGCCACCGCCTCGATTTTTGTATGAATATCTGATCTCCTTATACACGTTTTTTAAGTCTTTCTGCAATCTCAATATTCTGCGAAATCTGCCCAGAATAAGACTTCACCTTTTAAGGTTTTCTAAACCTTTTTTTTATTCACAAAACCATTCCCAGATATGTGTGTGAATCTTTAAACCTTCAAGAAGATCATTTACTCATCTGGAGTACTTTGTGAGGAAGTCGTTCTCTTCGTCACTTCTGCCCTACTAGAAAGGGATTGTTCCAGCCGTCGACAACAGAATCGACACCCGAGGGTATTTTTGTGTCACTTGTATTTTCATTGTAATCCGTTGTAAGCCGTTCTCTTACAAAAATTATTGTGAAAATAAAAGGCTTTGCCCCATTGGGGATTTTTCCTCATATATGTGTTTTTTGCATGTTTCACCATCGTATTTAATCACATATAGATGCATGCTTAGGACTTAAGTGGTAAAAACTGTGTTTAATTAAATAACTTCCTTATTTGAATGCAAGCGCACTCTTCTCAACCCGAATTTGAAATAATTTTTTAATTTGTAATAAGTATTCAAATTATTTGTAATGACCAGTGGCTATATTATTCTAGTTCTTTATTATTATCGAACGACAATTTACTGCTTTTTATTCATTTGTACTTGGTCATTTTAATGCTTGTAATAACTAAGTGAATATTTTAATTAGAATTTTAATAAATTTAATCATTAATTCAAATTCCATGACACGGGAGTGGGGGGGGGGGGGGAATGTGCATGAGTGTAAATTGAATTTGGTATTGGTATTGGTATTGGTATAAATATAAATTGATATTGGTATTGGTATGTATTGTCATTATCAGATTTGATCTTTAATTCAAAGTCCATATACATGTTTGGACTAATAATAATAATTTTTGCAGAAAATGATTTCGTCCAAGCGCCGTAGTAGAGGTGAAGATGGATCCTCGGACAGTAGGGCCCCAAAATGGGGTAAATTGGGGTTCCGTCGTCGAGAATAAGATGGCATTATAGGCTAGAGCACTAGAGTTGCAGAAGGCAATCGTTGGCCTGGGGTACACTGATTGTAGGGTCGTGCCTATTGACCTCAAGTTGAACATATAGGGGGCCACTACAAGTAGTGTACTTATATTTATATTTATATATATTTATAAGCAACTAACACTTACTTTCTTTTTGGTTTGTATTTGTTTGACAGGAAAAATTCGGCCCTCCCCCACATCTCTACGACTCCACGTTGGAACAATTGAGGTATCAATATAAGACGTGGAAGAAGAATTTGCGGGCACGGTACTTTGGAAAGACTCGGGAGTCCATTCTGAGACTATACAACACCGTCCCCCCGAAGGAGCCGATCTCTTTGGCACATTGATAAAAGTTTATCGACAATGATGCTGATGAGCGAAAATTGGCATCTCACCTATCGGGGAGGGATAACCGGGCAAAAATGTTGGACGTGCACTACTCCGGGCGGACGTCTTACGTCGAGGTGGAACACAAGATGATAAGTTTTTATTTTTCTTTAATTTTAGTTATTCTTATTTAGCATTATTTTGCGTTACTTACTAATTCGGTATTATTTTATTTCAGGGCATGGGGAATGGATCTGGGGTAGGCCTCATAGGCTTGATGCCTATGTGGAAATTCGAACGAAAAAGGGCAAGGACGAGGAGGTGGCCCCGAGCATCACTGCCACAATTGTAAGTTATAAATGTTTAATTTTTTTAATCATGTTATAATTTTTTTATTTACTTAATTAACTACTTGTGTACTTTTTGTCTTTTGAGGCAAAGCTTAAGGAAGTGCATGAGTCGCAGTCTGATGCCGACAAAGCATCTTTACCTACGGACACACTCAGATAAGTGCTCGAGGTGAATCACAAGGGGAGGACTAGGGGGTGAGATCGCAAGGGGGAAGTCTAGGATCATCGGAATGGAGACAAGAAATAGTGGGTTGGCACATAAGGTGGACACCCATGACGATAAGCTATCAAGGTTAGAGGCGATGTTCCTAGATATGTACGCTTTCATGAAGCATCAATTAATCAAGGGTAAGGTAAAAGAGAAGTAGGTAGAGGTAGATGAGGACGAGGATGAGGACGCCACTGCTTCATCGCCGATACGTATGGACTTGGTGCCATATGATGATCCATTTCCCATCGTGACCCCCGTCGAGCGATATATGTCAACAATCAGTTGGTCGATCGTATTTCTACTGGATATAAATTGTGGGGAGCCAATAGCGAGGGGTTTGAGAGGTTCGAGATTCCTCCCGGGTATGTCGCTTCATGGACGTCCCTGCCAAGACATTGACGTAAGAGTGCACGTCACGCATGTGGTGGAGGGAAAGGAGAACTCACCTTTGTGGTTGCGCAAATAATGTGGCGTTCAGCATATTGAGGGGTATCTCAATTCATATGTCATGTGGCCTTCCTTCCTCCTCCTCCCATCTCCTTCTTCATGACATTATTTCTATCTTTTTATTTGGATATTACATTGTATTTGTATTTTTTTTTATTTTGGTACATGTTGGTTTGGATATCAATATTTGCATTTCTATTTTATTTGGATATGGATTATATATGACATGATTTGGTATATTATTTCTATTTTATTTGGATATATGCTATTTGGACAGGTAAACTTTTGCTACAACAGGTACAAATATACTGCTCAGTTGTGGCAGTGGCCATACTACGCAACCGTTTTTTTTAATTCTGCCCAGAATTGTGATGGTCAAAGACCGTGATGATTCTTTTGGTTTTATCATGGGATTGTCACGATCTTTGACCGTAAAAAAACCTTATCAAGGTCAAAGACCGTGATAGGACAGTAACAAGTCTAATGAACTTTTCACGATCTTTTACCGTGATAATTAAGTTATCACCCCCAGACTTGTCATGGGTAATGACCGTGACAAGTTTGACTTGTCACGGTTTTACACCTTGACAACTCAGTTGTTTTGGTGTAGTGATTAAGTAAAGAAAAGGAAATAAAATATGTAATATGTTTATCTTTTAATGGTGTTTAGTTGAATATCAATAGGTTTGCATAATAAATCCTAGTTATGCCATTTTTTAACATGACTATATTGATTTGTAGAATCATCAAAATTCTAGGCTTGCGTACATTGTGCTTATTTGTTCTTTGAGTTCACTTTATCTTGTCACATGAGGCTCAATCTAATTTTGATAAACTTTTTGAATCAAATAGAACTCCTTGAACATATTTAAGTGATTGGGTCATAACTCTTCTGTTTCTAGTTCATACCCATTCACTCCGTTTACCACATTTGGTTTAGACACAATTATGCCACATGAGTGTGGAAATCTTATTGTGTTTAGTGTCTTATGTGATCTTTATACCTATATATACATGTGTGTGCTTAGGCATTATCAATATTTTTGTGTATATTTATATATATAGTATTGTTTATTTTGAGTCTTTGCTTTTGCATCTGGTCCTTGTATGTTATGTGCTCACATCAATATCTATCTTGTTGAGATTTTTCATTGGTATCCCATGCTCATCTTAGTTCATTCTAGTTTATATCATTTTTCTATCGCATCATAGTTGGTACCTACTGTTCATTATGTGGATTAGGTGTCTTGTGCTACCAAGTTGCGTTGTTATTTCTTATGTCACTCTACACCATTCCATGACATAATTATTCTTCCTTTTTTGCTTAACCGTTATTTCATTTAGGGGGAGAATTTTTTTATATTGGGGAGAAACTAATTATTTATGCCCTTAATCTTTGTTTATTCTTTGAACAAAAAGGCGGAGAAACGGTATCTAACTCATTCATTTTGGGAGATCTAACTTAGGGAGAGACGTCCTTTCTTAGGTAGACAGTGTTAGACAACGGGGGAGGATTTAATTATGTAATTTATATTGTTATATTCTTTATGCCCTTATGGTGTGTTGAAGTGTGCAAGTTTTCAATCATGTGGCAAAGTTTTAATCCAAGCAAAGCTTCTCAGAATATGTGTAGGTCAAGCGTATGTATTTTTTCTTGTCTTCTTCAACAATGTAAGGGATCGCATAATTAAAACCCTAGCCATAACTCTATGGACATCATATTAGAGAGAGAAAGTTGAGTGAATTGTATCACTAAGCCCTTTAGAGCCCATTTTCGTAGTGATGTTCACACACCCATGCACAATGGAGTAGACCAAATGGCTAAACCACTTAATTTATAGTCTCCCTCCCCATTTCATCATCCCCTTCATTTCTTATATATCTAATTTCCACCATTATTATACCTTCAAAGCTATCTGGATTGAGATCTTACTGTATTACTTGTTGGTACTATATCTGGTATCATCATTTGGCATCGTCTGTGAAAAATGAGATATTTCATATTCTTCCTCTCATTTACAGCTTGTTCCTCACTTGATTCTCTAGTGGTGATCCAACACCACATTTGGATAGGCTTGAATCACCATTTAAAGATCTCTAGTTTGTGTTACCCAAGCTTTTTTCTAGTTCATCTAGATCTTCCAGTGCACCTCTTGTTCTTTTCATTCACTGGAATCAATGGCTTCAGATTTTCCACCAGGTGTTATCCCCAATTCGAGCCAGGCGTTGCCTCAGTCAAAGATGGCTGAGGTCGCGACGGCGCTGCGCTCGCTGGTGGACAGCCAGCAGAAGATACAGGAGCAAATAGCTACTTTCAGCCAAAACATATTAACTTGACCCACTGGTGCGGGAGCAGAGATGATAACTCCGATCTCCAAGGAGGGTAGCAATCGTGCGACAGGGGGACCTCCCCTAACCCCGCACAAAGAGGCAGTGCAACAGTAGAGACGTAGGGATATGGTCAAGACTAGGCGATTGCGCCTAGGGAGATAAGGCCATGAATGTCAAGACGACCAATGTGATGATGATGTGAAATATTAGGAACCTTATGCGATCTCTGGGGATATTATACCCCCAATTCAAGTCAGTATAAGAAACAGTGTCAAGCCGAGTCGAGAAGGCCAACCTTGTGCCTTAGCACTTGACAGACTCAATATAGGGTCAGACTTTGATAGACTCGGTGCTTGACAGCCCAATGGGTAATTTGATAGACCAACTCTTTAAGTCTCATAGTATTGCTGGTTCTAAGAAAAATGGCAGATGTGCTAGCCATCAGCCTCCATGTGGTCGAGACGAGGAGCAAAGATAAGTCAATAGTCGTCAAATGACCACTGGCAGAGATCAGTTCAACGACTGTCCGACAGAGAATGGTCCAGTGATAAAGTTATAGTAGCCGAGGGAAATGTTGCGATTGCCGCTGACAAGTTGTGGAACAGTTATATTCAGAGGCTTGAAGATAAGATTGGCAACATTTTAAAAAGCCGAGACCCTCTGTAGAGGGGTTACATGGAAGGTTCATCATTCATCATAAGAATAGTAATCTACCCAACCCTGGTCAAATTTAAGCCACCAGTGGTGATGCCGAGGTACGATGGGAGCACCAACCCACTCCATCATATGGAAATGTACCAGTAGGTGGCCGACATCTTTTCATTCTCTAATGAGATGACATACTGAGCTTTCTCAAACACCCTTACTAGTGTTGTGCACGTATGGTATAGCTCCCTTTCCAAGAACTCAAATAATAATGTCAAGCAACTGGATGAGAGGTTCATTCATAATTTTATTTTGGAGCAAAGCCTCGAAAGAAGACCACACACTTGTTATATGTTAAGCAAGAAAAAAATTAGTCTCTGAGAGACTGCATAACCCGTTTTAACAAAGAAAAATTAGAGGTGGAAGACTATGATGAAAGCATAGCGATGACTTCCCTTATGGGAGAATTATAGAAGGGAAAACTACTATGGAAGCTGGCCAAAGATCCTCAAAAATCCATGGCAAAACTCCTGGCTATGACCAGGCGAGTCATGAATGCGGAGGAGGCCATGGAGGCTAAGGGAGAGGATGAAAAAGGAGCAAGTGGAAGTAAATCCAAGAAGAACAAAGGGAAAGGTGATAAGAAGAGGTCAGCGGATGACATGTTCGTTAACTATACTCCATTGACAATAACTCTGGAGATGATCCTAAATGAGATAAAAAATGATCGATCCTTGAGATGGTCGAAAAATCCTAGGGCCCCTCCTAATAAGAGGGAATCAAATGGTGCGAATTCCACCAGGATGACAGCCACACCACTGACAAGTGCTTTGCACTTAAAGATGAGATAGAAAAGATGCTAAAGCAGGGGAAACTCAGGAAATATGTGGATAGGAATATTACAAGAGATGATCGAGACGACACCCGAATGAGACGAGATGACAAGTGTAAATAGGATGTCCCAATTAACAAGAATGATAATGTCTCAGATGATGATGATGATGACGATGAGGTCGAACCCGACCTCCCACCAAAAGCTCGTGCGCCTAAAGGTCGGCAGAATTCGATCTTTCATGGAGTGAAAATGATATGCAGTGTTTTAATAGGTGGTTGTAAAGACATATTTGATCGGAAGGTCCGTGTAGAAGAGGCCAAAACAATCCTAAAAAATAAGGTGGTAAACTTGGCTATAGTTGATTCAAATCTGGGTAAGAGGAAGAAATTCAACATGAACACCTTGGTGATTGGTTTCTCGAGGTTAGACTTCAAGGGGATCCTGGCCCCTCATGGTGATGCTTTAGTGATCACTACGAGAGTGCATGGGTACGACATACCCAGAATATTGGTTGATGGAGGGAGTTCGGCTGATGCGATGTTCTGGGAATGCTTCAAAGGGTTGGGACTAAGTAAGAAAAGACTCATCCCATATGATCACTCATTAATTGGCTTTAGTGGTGAAAAAGTCCATCATCTTGGGATTTTTGAGATGGATGTTTGTATGTGGGAGACCTGGCCGAGGTGTCTCACAAAGAAGATAAATTTCTTTATGATCGATGAAAATGTTTATTCAGCTTATAACATCATAATGGGACGGGTAGCCCTAAAGGAATTTGAGGCAGTCCCCTCTACCGTTCACCGGATGATAAAACTTTTGACTCCCTATGGGGTAGGGGAAGTTCAGGGTGATCAGGTAGAGGCACAAGAATGCTACTGTAACTCGGCTGGAAAGAAAGAAGCCCATAAGAGAGCCACCACTACATACAACATCGATACTCTCGATCTTAGGGACGAAACAAAATTGAAGAAGGGCGAGGCTGCTGAGGAGGTAAAATCCATCGTCCTCACTAAGGACGAGCCGAAAAAACTGCCCAAATTAATAAAGCCCTGAAGAGAGAAATCAAAGAAGAATTGATCAAGCTGCTAAGGGATAGACACGGTATTTTTGTCTGGAGTCATGAAGACATGTGGGGAATTGATTCGAAGATTCTCTGTTGTAAATAGAATGTAGACTAAGGAGTCAAGTCATTCAGACAAAGGTAGAGGATGTACTCTAGAGAAAAATATGAAGTTATAAGAGATGAAGTTAATAAGCTAGATAAGGCCGAGTTCATTAGAGAGGTTGTCTACTTAGAGTGGATGGACAATGCAGCCATTATACCAAAGCCGAATGGCAAATGGAGAATGTGTGTAGACTTTACCGATTTGAATAAAGCTTGTCCAAAAGATAACTTTCTTCTCCCCCGAATCGATTAGATCGTAGATGCCACAGTTGGGCATGAATTGATGAGTTTTATGGATGCCTACTCAGGCTATAATCATATATTTATGGACCCAACCGATGTTGAGAAAACCTCGGTCATCAAATATAAAGGAATGTATTGCTATGAAGTCATGCCCTTCGGCCTTAAAAATTCTGGGACAACATATCAGAGATTGGTGAATAAGATGTTCGAAGAACAGATTGGAAAAATAATAAAAGTATATGTGGATGACATATTAATCAAAATCCTCAAGGCTAAGACGCATGTGGATGACCTTGAGTTCACTTTCAACACCAAGGATGAGCACAGGATGAAACTCAACCCCGCTAAGTGTGTGTCCAGCGTAGGAGCAGGCAAATATATGGGATTCAACATCAAACAGGGGGAGAGAGGCTAATCCTTAAAAGATTAAAGCTTTAGTGGAGATGAAGACTCCAAAAATAATTAAAGACGTTCGGAGGCTCACTGGACGAGTTGCTGCGCTAAACAGATTTATATCAAGGGCTATAGACAAATATATGCCCTTTTTCAAAGTGTTGGGGAAAGCCTTTGAATGGAATGAGGAATGTGAAGAATCCTTCCAGGAGTTGAAGCTTTACCTCGGCTCGGCTCGCCACTTCTTTTATCCCGGCTTATTCAATGAAAGAAGCTATAGCTATATTTGGTCGTATCTGAGTCACCCATTAGTGCAACGATTGTGAGAGATGACGATGGGGAGCAAAAGTTGGTCTATTTTAACAGCAAAGCCCTCCAAAGGGCCAAGTAGAGATACCCAAATATGGATAATATGGATTATGCTTGGATACAAGCATCGAGAAAAATGAAACCCTACTTCTAGGCTCACACAATGGTCTTCCTCACTGACTCCCCTCTAATGAAGCTCATCCATAAACTTGAGAAATCCGGTAGGTTAATGGCCTGGTAAGTGGATTGGGAGAATTTGATATTGTCCATCAGTTGAGAACATCCATCAAAGGCAAGATTTGGTCGACTTTGTAGCTGAGTTCACCTAGGATGAGGTAGATAGCGAAGAGTTTGTAGATCCAACGAATAAGCCAGAGAAAGTAAGTAAAAGCACAGCTGAAGACGAGATGAGTTTTGCAAGAGTTGTGGTGGCTAAGAATGAAGAAGAAATATTTTTATTCAAAGATGGAGTTTTAGATGAAGGCATCTTCTCAAAATATGGTACAGTGTGGAGCCTATTTGTAAATAGCACTTCATGAGAGGTATGGAGCGGAGCCAGCTTGATAGTGTCAGCCTCAGATGGGACTAACATCGAATATACTCCCAGATTTAGCTTCAAGGCGTCCAATAATGAGTCAGAAGATGAAGCTCTTTTGGCAGGACTCTCCCTCACCAAATCACTCAATACCAACCAATTGTTGGTTCATTATGACTCCAGGTTAGTAGTAAATCAAATCTTCGGGATACATGAGGCCAAAGATGAAAGAATGGCCAAATATATTGTAAAGGTGAAGGCAGTGCTAAAGAAATTCAAAGAGGTCAAGCTCAAAAGGATCCCTGGACTAGATAACAACCGAGTCGATGCCCTGATAAGATTAACATCTGCAACTCGAATAGATATTAGAAGATCAATGCCAGTAGAGATCCTACATCGATTGACCATTGAAAAAGAGGATAATGTAGTGGAGTTATTCTTAAACCTGAACCTAGGGGCATCATAGATAGATCCCTTCATAGGATATATCATAGATGGTGAGTTTCTAGAGTCCAAAATGGAAAGAAAAAAATTAAGATACAAGGCTGATAAGTTCTCGATCATAGGAGACATCTTGTACAATAAAGGGTGCCTTATCCCTTTACTGCGATGTGTCCATCCGACAGAGGTGGAGTATATATTAAGAAATATGTACATGAGGGATCTTGTTCAAGCCATATAGAAGGGAGATCATTGGCAAAAAGACTAGTCACCCAAGGGTATTCGTGGTCGACCCTGGCCAAAGATGCATCCAGCTATATGAAGAGATACGACAAATGACAAAGATATATTAGCTTACCTCTTCAACCTCATCACCTTTGTCATCTATTACTTCACCCTGGCCGTTTACAGTTTGGGGGATTGACTTAGTAGGTCCCTTGCCCAAAGCAACAGGAAATTACAGATATTTTATTGTGGTAATTGGCTATTTCTCTAAATGGGTTGAGGTTAAGGACATGATCATAATAACCAAGACGAAGACCGTCAAATTTATTTGGAGGAATATCATATGCAAGTATGGTCTTCCCAACACTCTGATCTCCGACAATGGCAAATAGTTCAATAATTCATCCTTGCAGGCCTATTATAAGAGTGTCGGCATTAAATATTTTTTCTCAGCTCAAGGCCAACCTTAGGTAAATGGCCAGACTGAGGTGACAAATAGAACAATCTTAGATAGGATCAAGAAGAAATTGGAAGATGCCAAGGGCCTTTGGACGGAAATGGTACACGCTGTGCTTTGGGTATACAGGATTACAGAGACGACACCAATAGGGGAGACCCCTTTCATGCTTGCCTATGGCTCAGAGGTTGTGGTACCCACTAAAATTGGCCTACCAAGTTATAGGGTTCAAACGTACATACCAAAAGCAACTGCAAATGAGCGAATGTTAGAACTGGACATCATCGAAGAAAGATGAGAGGATGCAGAGGTTAGGCAGGCTTCTTATCAGCAAAGGACTGCAAATTTTTATAACAAGAGGGTTAAGGTTAGATCGATAGCCGTTGGTGATTTAGTTCTGAAGAAGATATGGCAGAAGCCGAATAAGCTCCACGAAAATTGGCATTGCCCTTACAGAGTTACTGCAGAAGTTATTCCTAACACTTATAGACTTGAGAATTTGGATGGAGAGTCATTCTCAAACCCTTGGAACGCTGATCATTTAAAGAAGTAATATCAATAGGATGTTGTAAAAGTTTTATTTTATCATTTTATGAGAGCTGTACTAAAAAGACAGAGATGATGAATAAAAAATCTCAAGTGTTCCATCATATCTTTGTTATATGAATTGATCAAATTGTATGTTTCAAGTCGTCCTAATCTACAAAACATCACTCATATGGTGAAATAACATGAACTCACTCTCGGTGACACGAGAATCTAGACGGGGCTCACCTCGTCCATGAATTCTTAATAACACCGAGAGGGGGAAAACAATGTGATAACATCACCAAGGTGGTGAAAAACATAAAGCAAATTTGAAAATCATTTGATTATGATTCCTTTAAACATCATTAATTTGGTGGTATGAGAGTCAAACTCTCTCAGCCAAATGACAGTGCAGGACGAGACGACACTCATCCATACACTCTTAAATGATGAGAGGGGACTTGCAATTAAAACCATTAATTTGGTGCATTCAAATTTGAAAATTATTTAATTACGGTTCCTTTAAACATCATTAATTTGGTGGTATGAGAGTCAAACTCTCTCGACGAGATGAAAGTGTAGGATGAGACAACATGCGTCTATACACTCTCAAAATGACGAGAGGGAACTTGTAGCTAATACCATTAATTTGGGGCATTTAAATTACAAAATCATTTAGTAATGGTTAATTGAGATCTTGGTTAAGGACGAGAGTAAACTTGAGATAACATCATTAACTGGGTGACATCCTGTTTAAGAAATTAATGATGTGGTTATTGTTCCACGTCTTAAGACGAGGGAGAGTTCAAAAATGGAAGCCGAAATGAGAAATAAACTTGTCAAAACCATTATATATTAAGTAAAAGAAAAATGAAAGCTCAAGTACGAGGCAACACTTTCATTCATTCAAGAAAAATTAAGTTAAGCTATCAAACTGAAAAGTGTTCATAAGTTATATCAAACAAGAGCATCAGGCCACAAGCGTCCGCCCTGATAAAGAAAAGGAGGGAGAATTCAAGTTATTGGGTTTCTCTCAGTTTCCAGCTAAGTCGACCCATCAACGGCATGATTCTTCTCAGCATCAACACTGCCATCCTTCTCAACATGGGTTATTTCAGCCTCATCCCTGACCTGCTCATTGTCGCCCTCATCATTAGCTGTTTGGATCAGGTTGGGCCAACATTTCAATCTCAATCAGGATTGTCTAGCCAGTGAGTTAGAAAAGTTAAAGGCCTCAATCTGTGCAGCCAGGTGTGAGACGTTAGGGAATTTAAGAGTCATCCAGCGATAGGCTATCTTAGCTCCTCTCTCAAGGTACTGCAGACTCTACCCCAAGAATTACTCAAATGCCTTGAACTCTTCAAATGCCTTTTTCTTGTCCTCCTCAAAGGCCTCATCAATAATAATCTTCACTTTCTCTCGTACCTCAGATGCCTGCTTCTCGGTTAGGGCCTTGATGGCAGCATCATGATCAAAATTCATCTTATTGATGTCCTCTTTATGTTGAATCCTCAGGTTGTACATGGCCTTCTTATAGTCATTGTCCTAGGTCAAGATCTTCTTCTTCAGGTCCTTCTTATTTTTAATAGCCTCTCAGGCTAATCGAATATGGAGAAGATTTTTTTATACCCACTGATGGACTTTCTTCAGAGACAAGACATGCTATAAAAAATACGAGATGATACTAAAGATGTTAGCAGAAATCAAATAAAAGCACAAAAATTTACTTGAACAGATCTATGAAGACATAAGTCACTTAAAATAGAGACATCTATATATTCTAAGAAACGATCATCAGACTCTGGTGTTATGGAGGCTAGCACCTCAAAAGCCTTTTTTTGTTCCCTATGAGGGAGTCCGAGCTTATTTTTAAGTTGGCCAAATGAACCAAGAGTGCATCTTCAGATGAGATTAGAATTGCATTTTTCGGCATCGTCCTGGACGAGTTAGCCTTACTGTTATTTTTTTAGTGGGAGATATGAACGTCCTCAGGGACCTCCTTCCTCTTTTTACTCCCCTCGACCTAGTTAGGATTACCAGCTATGGATTTTTTGGTCTGAGGTGGGGGTGAAGTCTTCTTTCCAACCTGTTTTATTAGGCTAGCAAGATTAGGAGCATATATCTTCCAAAGAGCCTCTGGATTATTGGGAGGATGATATGTAAAGTCAAGACGAGGTCAGTAACAAGGACAAAGAAGATATGACACAGTAGTTATAAGAAATATACTTACATAATTCAGTTAGGGGTCCATACCCAAACTTGTCTAGAAGACAGGGGGCCATCAATTCCTCAAACTCTATAAAACCACCCTCCTTACCCTACCTCCTAATCTTATCCAACTTCGGGTCTAACTTGGTCGACATTGATTCTTCTACCCATCTCTGAGGAACCTTAAACTCTGAGGCACTGCAAGGAACATCTGGGATGAACTCCCAAGCTCCAGATATGAAGAAGTAACGGGGCTTCCAGTTGTGATTAGAAGTCTGGTTTACAAGAAAGACTTTCTTTCTTGGTTTCCTGGCTACGAGAAGGTAGTATCCATATTAAGTCTTTGAGTATGCCACATTATAACATCCCTACAGGCACTAACTGGAAGGTCAGCCTGATGAACTAATTTCCAAAGAGATACAAAGCCGAGGATGATCCTCTAAGCATTTGGTGATAGTTGAGAGGGGCCGATACCTAAATCGAACAGAATGGCTCGTACTGTTGGGGGAATGGGCAGCCTAAAGCTAACCCTAAACATCTTCTTGTAGATCGAGATCTCACCATATCGGCCATGAAATGCTCTCTCGTCCTTAGAAGGCACCCTCATACTGATAGAGGATCCTACACCATAGAGATATCTCCAAGTCAAAAGATCTACTTTTGTAACTGTGCTAGAAAATTATTCATCATAGTATGTGTTAAGTGTATCCTCAGCCGAACCATCATTATCGTCTGGGTTTTTTATCGGGACACCACCTGGAAATCTTTGAGCGAACTGATTACCCGAAATGGCCGATAGCGAAACTGCCATGAGAGGAAGAGGAATTGCAACTTCCACCCTTGACTAGTTCATATTCGAGATGACTTGTAAAGAAGAGCCTGACTGGATAAAATACTCAGCATGCTAAGAAGAAGAGGTAAGAGAAGAGGCCCCGGCTCTTCAAACCCTTCAGAAGAGGTAACAGAGAGTCTCATTACCTCTTAGTAAGAATTGACACTCTTGGCTATATGGGAAATGAAAGGATTGTCATCCGCAAAAGTAGATGATTCAGACATTGAGTCACTAAGCTTAACAATGGGAGGGTGTACGATAGCTAAAGGGACAAGATGGATTAGAAGTGTAGGGATGACCTCGGCTTCTATCCTTCGTATCTCTCTAAAATATCTCTCCCTAAGGGTTGGATATTTCTCGTCTAACTCGTATAAAACTTTTAGCATTCAAATAAGTTTTTGGGTTGACTAAATTTGACTGTAAGATCAAAAGGGGGTAACTCAATCATTTTAGAGAAAAAAATATAAGAATAGTGGTTAACTACTTCATCGGAGATGATGATTGAAGACTCGTCGAAATGTTTAAACTCAAACAAAAGTGGACGGAGAAATCAAAAAGAGTACCCTATGATGTCACATGTTGCTTAAAATGTCTAATAAGACCAAATGCACAACCCCTGAAATCACCAGAACCGCCGTCAAAAAATACAAAACTCATCGAAATTTTGAAACATACAATAAATTCGCAAATATAAACATGAAAAAAAATTTGGATGGAAATGGTTTACTTGGTTGAGAAGGAGTTCTTGAGATAAGGAAAATAACACTAAGAACATCACAAACGAATAATCGAAGCTCAAAGTAAGAATGCTAATGGCGGTTAACCCTCAAGGTTACAGGCGGGAGAAAAGATGTTTGCGAAGAAGAAAGAGAAAAGGGTAAAAAAGTGATTTTTAAACCACTAAATCATTGGGCACAAGTCCCAAAAAGAGTCATCATGTGGGCATAAAACCCTAACGCCTCTGCCGCCTCTTATACTTGAGTGAGATGGTAGCCCATGAAAACAAAAACATGTGTCATCTCAAGCCTACAAAACCACAAACTAACTGCTAAGTGTCACTTTAATAACCCTTATCAGCTCAGATGTGACATTGGAAGGATAACTCAGTCGTTAGTCAGAAATGTTTTATCTTATAAATATCCTCAGACACTTTTAACCCTCAACCTCCTATTCATATTGAAGGCTAAGGGCTAGGGGTGATTAATATGTCCAAGTGTAACCCCATCCTTACGTGGGACTTGCTCGACCTACTGACCTTACAGAGAACACTTTCTATGAGGAATCCAACATCAGCGAGCTCAGCCACGGCCATCCTCTCACGTCGAGACTCTCTAATAACTCTTTCCACCTACTTGTCTCATCTCGTCTGCCATCCCTGACAACCGAGACCTCATTGGTCCTGCTACAAGCCCATCTCAGGTTAACACCTTCTCATTCGAGACTGAATTCCTCCAATATATAATCAAACAGGGCTTTGGGGGTCTCATACTTGCCCCGACCAAGACCCATTTATACGACATGTACACCATGTGTGATGCAAGACTTCAACATAACTAATCCATACAGACAAACAATTATAATCGAATAGCATGTGCACATGGGGGGATATTTACTTCATTATGATCTACATGTGCTAGTGACAGGTGGCATAACCTTATTGGCTACTATATACTGCACACGCCTATTACATGCTTGGGGGGTACATTACACCACCCAAGCACTATATAAACTTGTCTTCTTCAATAATGTAAAGAATCATGTAATTAAAACCCTAGCCAAAACTCTATTAAAATCACAGTAGAGAGAGAAAGTTGAATGAATTGTATCACTAAGGCCTTTAGATGCCATTTTCATAGTGAAGTTCATGCACCCATTCACAGTGGAGTAGGCCAAATAGTTGAACCACTTATTTTATAGTCTATCTCCCTATTGCCTCATCTCCTTCTTTGCTTATATATCTGATTTCCACCATTGTTATACCTTCAAAGTTATTCTAGATTGATCTCTTACTATATTATTTATTGGTACTATATCTGGTATCATCAGTTAAGCATCTGTATTTTTTCTTTTGGGGGTTGGAATTGAGACTTTTAGATCAGGTTGACGGCCCATAGGGTTTTTATTTTTGCTTTTGTCCCGGAATAGCCAAATGGGGGAGATTTGTAAGGATAAATTTCCAGTTACGTCAATTTGTATGGGCTGGTTTAATTCCGGACAAAAATATTTGAATTATAGGATAAAAGTTGTATCTGTCAACTTTCAAGACTACGACAATTGTCAAGTCGAAGCGATCACATCCTATGTCGTGTTTCATGCCTCATTTGTCGTCATCAATAGTCCAAGGATCTCTTAGGTATGAATGTATGAATGCTTATATTATGTTGTGCCTTGGAAATTTATTATTGGGTGTTAGAATTTTTTCTAAAATATTTTAAAATAACTTTAAATTTTTCAAGAAAAATATTCTGATTTTTCTGAGGTCGTTAGAATGACTTTCCCAGGTCGTTCGAACGATATTTCTTGTTCGTTCGAATGACCATTTAACGAGGTCACTTTTTACTTATGTTTATTTCTCGTTCTTATCTCATTCGAACGATATGGCTGTGTCGTTCGAACCAGATTATATTTCGTTCGAACGGTCGAAGCAATTTTTCATAAAAGTGAGTTTTTTGAAGGAATTTTCTCCATAACTTTCCACTACTTTTTCCCAACCATTTATGAAGTGCGGGAGTTCAATTTTTGTACAGAATTTTCCACCTTTCATGTTTGAGAAACCCTTTGAAAAGTCCAAGAAAGTTTTACTCTTAATTCATGGTTTAATCCTTCAAACAAAACACAAGTTTCACACCCAATTATTTTATGAACCAAGCGTCAACATGATATATGTTTGAGATCAAGTTTTGGCGCCGAGGTTATCATTCTTTACATCATTAAAGATTATTTCTTGTAGAGGATTTCTTGTTTGTTGGTGCACATACAGTGGACTCCATATGCGTGATGGTAGCAATGCCCCATCGGTGGACTCCGAGACATAAGTGGACTCATGCATTGTCACTAGACAGAGGTAGAAGGAACGAAGAGTGTCAAGGCTTGTGAAGGCGTCGAGTTGTTGAGTAAGTCTTATGTCGTGTCCTTGGATTAAATTCGTACTTAATGGACTTGTGGTTGGGACGTCCAAAAATTTTCCCGTTGTGGGTTTTCCTCATACATCGCGATATTGTGGTTGTGTATTTTATCTTGCAAATTCTCACCTTGATGCATGCTTAGGTTTAACAAGATAAAATTGGTTTAATCATGAAAATGGCATAATTGGTGCTTAATTAATTTGGTTTGTGTAAATTTGAACTTGAATTAAAGTTTTGTTTAAGAAGTGAAAATTAAATTTGAAGAAAGTTAAAATTTGGAAATACCGGGAACCTTCATTTAGCCACTTTCAAATTGGTGTTTTCAGTGTTTTTTAAACAATTCATAGTGGGGTTATGTGGAGTACAAGATAGTTGATAATAAGCATATATTTATCAAATAGATATTCTTTTGTTCCAAGGCACTCGATCAATTAATGATCCATATTTGTCCTTATAATATTAACAAATAATACTCTTATTTCATCGAAACACATTATGCCAACACTTTGACGTAGCATAAATTCGATTAACTTAGCAACAAAATATAATAATTAAATGTTGGCTAATCATTCTAGCATAAATAAATAATAGTGCATTCATATTCCAATATATTTAATGGTAAATACCATTTAT
Source organism: Sambucus nigra (assembly GCA_949130495.1). Taxonomy (NCBI): domain Eukaryota; kingdom Viridiplantae; phylum Streptophyta; class Magnoliopsida; order Dipsacales; family Adoxaceae; genus Sambucus; species Sambucus nigra. The sequence continues at coordinate 522,044,152 of OX422212.1, forward strand.
ATCATTATCAATTCAATCTCATTTGATGATTTGAATTTATCAATATATCATGTCATTTATTGGTGCCTTTCATATTAATAAGTTCTCCAACTTAAGTTGGTCCAAGTAAGTTGTGTTACCTAAGTCACCATTCGAAAAATGATATTGTATACATTTAATTTTAACTCAACATCATATATAATATCAATCCCAATCAAATTAAATAAAGCTTCTTCATTTTCATGAGAATAATTTGACTTGCAACATGTATAACTAAGTTACATTACTATTATAAAGTCACAAGATAAGTCAATTATAAAATAATTTCTAGTTTACTCTAGGGAATTCAATCAATCATTTATGACATGATTTCTCAAAGAATTTTTGAAATCTTGTTTAATAGTATAAGAAAGCTTTTATTTTTAACTCACAACTCAAAAAATTAAGAGTTCTCATATAACCATGCACCGTAGTTATATGTCACACTAATACCCATTCCAAATTAATTACTCAATATCCGAAAGTATTTTTGGGAACCCAACACTGGTTTTTGTAAGGATAAAAAAAATTCTAATAGGAAATAATTTTTGGGCTTAGAGAGAGAGAGAGAGGAGATATTTTTATGTGTTTTTGTTTTGAACCCAAAAACTCCATTTTTCTTTCCGTCAAACCAAGCTCTCAAAAACATGCTTATCAAACCAAGCTCTCAAAAATATGCTTGTCAATCCAAGCTCTCAGAATCTGCTGCTCACTTGCTAAAAGTGGGTCTTATAAATGTGGGTTAATAGTTGGTAGACTAGTGGGAGAAAAAGGGGCTTAGTGGGTAATTAATGGATATAGTGGTTGAGGAAATCATGGAGAATCTTGGATTATTTGTTGACTTTATCCCCCACTTGTTTAAAATACAAACTAACATCAATCCCCCACTAGGATATTAAAAAACACACTCTTCGGTAATAATTCCCCACTTGAAAATTTTTGAAAAATTATTGAGCAATAATTCATAGAATTGTACATAAGCAAAGGTGTCTTTCGACTTGAACCTTTACGTAGTAAAGATGATTCAGATTATACTAGAGTAACTCGTAGTTTTGAACTTTATCTCTGACATCCAACACACAACCCTACTTGGGTGTAGTCCTCAAGCGAGCACGTTACGGCCATGTACTTCTATCCCAGTATGTGAACGCTCTAGAAAATTTGCCCAAAATTACCATAAGAAGTGGCCACACTTCCACATTAACATAGGTGAGTCTATCAAGGATACTCTCATGTGACAACCCACTCATCAAAATAAGGGGTGGCCATCCCGATACTCCAATAATAAAGGGAATCATAGATGGACCATTCTGAGCATCACAATAATACCATAAGTATACGGGATAACCACCCTATATTTCAAAAAAATTGGTTGCCAAAAATTTAATTTTATATGTTAAGGAAAGCATTTAAACAACCCAATTTGAAAAGAAAGTGGAAACCCAAAAGGACTTATATTACATCCACATCAAGTATACAATAAGGGGATCGAATATGTTGTCGGTCAACAGCCACTTACAACGTATTACAACTGTTTAATTAAGTTACATAATACATTATAGTAAGCAAATACAAAAGCTTGGGCCACACGCCCGAGTAAATGACCCGATCATAACTAGAGTACAAAAATGAAGGCGTCTATAACAACATATCCCGTAATATCCACAAAGTATCACGGCACCCCAAAAACACCGGAATAGGAAAGTCATCATGGGCGTCCTTGCGACGGAGCACCTGAGCGAATATAAGATTCATGCACAACAAGAAATATGAAGGGGTCAGGGCCCGATTTTATATGATCACCAGATGAATAAAGAGTATGACAGTTATGAACAGTTAATCATGATTGATAAAGACAAGAATCTACCTACACAATATCAAGGCATAAACTAAGGCAATTAAATAATCATAAGTTTGATTTAGTTATGCAAGAGGATATGAATGAATAACATTAATTAAAAGCCTCCATCATTTACACTGTTCCATTTCTCAATAAGAAACATAATCACAGTTATTTTCTCTTTATGGCAGTTATCACAAATCAAGTCCAACTTGAATAAGAATAGTTATATTCATCTATATATATAACGATTATAAGACCGCCCGTCCGGGTTTCCCCACTGTGTGTGCCCCTAAATGACTATCATCTTCCAAGGCCTATCAACCAAGACAACCTGTGCATCCTAACGCAACGTCGAGAAGTGGACATATACCTGCGAGTGAGTCATAGCCACACCCAGGATTACTCCACATCCAACAATAAATACAACATACATAATAATCGGTCGTTTAGGGTCTACTGACAGAAATTCAGCTTGATCAGACGGTCGGATTTCTAAAACTATTATTTTTACTATAAAGTTTTATGTTTTGAGGACTCTTAGAGAGTTTTATATTTTGAGGACTCTTCTAAGAAATAAAAAAATTCAATTAAAACTCCATTTTAATTCCGATTTCGAAACCGTTTGAAATTCTCATCTTTGAAAATAAAATTCAAAATCCTTTAATGTAAGGCAAAATCTATATTTTTGGGATATTTTGCATAAGGGATAATGTAAGTATATATTAAAGGGGAGAGACACTTAAGAGAGAGTTACGTTGGAACATAAATGGATATCTACTGAATTGTACATTTGGAAGAATAGAGTCCATGAGGGTTAAATAGTAAGTTGGAAAAACCCTTCGAATTAAAGTTAGAAACGAACCATTAAATCCTTCGAATTAAAGTTAGAAACGAACCATTATACTTGATAAATAATAATGGGAAAATAAGGATAAATGTTGTGAATGTGGGTTATTGGATAAACCTAAATTGATATAATAAAAGTGGTATATTTATATGATTGTGTATCCATATATTATATACTTGTGAAAATCATGCCCGCGCTACTTGCTATCCCTGAGGTTACCGTGCTGGGACGATCTTATCTCATGTGCCTTATGGGGGATATTGACTCGTACCCTAGAAGATAGGAATCCTAGGTACAGGCTATCGAATCGGTAGTCACGGTCCTAAGAGACGTGAGGGTATGTACTGACCTCTTGGACTTGGAAACTATGCTTCGCCTCAATATTATTTGTGTATGTATTTATACAGTTCGAGAGTGATTCCGAACTTGTATTCCCTTTAGTACGATTGATACGGGGATTGGATAGCAGAGTATGCCCGCACCATAGTTTTTATATGGGGTGCTGTTATGATATATATATTATACGAGTAGTTAATATATATATATGAAATTCTGAAATCTGGAACTGCCTACTGTGATTTGATATGTAGGACATGGTTGATGACTCAAATTATAAATAATTATTTTGAGAAAGTATAATATGACACTGAAAAACTTTATTGATTAATAAAGTTAAAAGGAGAACCTTGATTACAAATTGAAATCTTACGTTTTAAATACTTGTGTTGTTCAGTTGTAAATCCTGCGAATAACCTAAGATAAGTTAAATCATTGGGGTAAGATAGTGTGGTATATGACGAGATAGACCATTGGGAAGGTTAGTGCGATGGGTGTGCACATTAGAAGAGAGGTGAGAATTTCTCAAGAGAGTGTCGTACTAATATGTTGTTGCATTGGCCTGTATCAATTTAAATACTTGCTAAACGAATTTTTAAATCATATACACTATCGGGCTATGACCCGTTTCTATTTCCTTTTCTCTCTTGTATATATATGTATGTATTACAGGTGCCCATCCACAGGGGCGTCTTACTTAGGATCCTTTGGAAGGAACGTGCTGCAGCTTAGGTGGGAGTTGCAGGCATGTTGTTTAGACGACTTCATCCATTTGATTCTACTCCTAGTTCAGTTTTATCCAGCAGGGGCATGTGTCGCCCTCTTTCTATTATTTAGTTGGTATAGTCAGAGATTGAAATTTTTACTTTCAGTACCTTTATTTCGGGATTTATTACTGTCGGGATGTTTTCCTGTAGTGTTGTAAATGTTGGGATTTATTATTGATGATTAAATTCGTGTATGTTCAATTCTATTTTTATTCTTAATGGGTGACTCTTTAGATGTTAATGATTTAAGGTTTTATAACCGGATTTAATAAAATGAGAATAAGTTTTTAAATGGTTTTGACACTTAGCTTAATTATTTAGGGTGTTTGAATTGGAAAAATATTTTTACGACAGTGATGCTAAGAATGAACCAATTGTTCACCTTGATTTTAATTTAATAAAGGAGTGATCTCCCGGTATTTAATTAGGCGGGTTGTCACAACTATATTCTCCCTGCATTCAATAGACAGGGGACTTCACCTCATGCGCGTACTTACCTTATGATAGCATTTAGAGAGGCGTTTTTAAGTAAATTATTATTTACCATTTTAATAGATACATCACATTTTATCCGGAGCTATACAGATTTCAGACCATCATTATAACTTCAATGATTAATGAACCTCTTATTCATACTTCAAGAATTTATGGTGTCCCTATAAACCACCAAGTCTAGCATACCTCAATTGAGCTTCTAAAGTCTCCCAATATGACCTTACAACTCCTAGTCTCATAATAATTAACTAAAGGAAAAGAATGCCCTAACATCAATTTGTACACCCCCAGAATAAGCTCCATTTAATCCATTCCTAATGTAGGGTAGTTAACTAACTCATCTAGGACTCTAAGTTTACTTCATACAAGAAGGTTCCTAATTCCTAAGCCTAAAGAAAAAGGGTGAAAATTGAGTTAGAAAAATAACTCAAAATAGAATGATTTCCGAATCGATTCGCCCCAAGCAGCGAATCGATTCACCCGAAAGCAAATCGATTCGGGTGAAGAACCCAACTTTCTATTTCAGGCGAATCGATTCAGCCTTAACCCGAATCGATTAGGGTCCCTATACCTATAACCTGACCCCTTAGCGAATCGATTCGCCCTAGGGCCGAATCGATTCGGCCTGGCGAATTTGCCAAGAAAGGGGCTACGGGTTATGAACCCAAATTTTCCCCCAAAACCGATTTATCCTCCATTTTTACACACATCAACCACCATTAATCTAGCCAAAACCATCCTACAGTTTATCAACTACTATACTCCACATGATCATCAATTTCAACTATGATTAGGGCTAAAACATCACAAATTCCATAAAATCCATATTTGTTCATTTTATTTACATACACAACAATCACACAACTTATTCATCTTAAATCATATATTAGCAAGTAGAAAACTTGCCTTGAGGTAGAAATCTCAGATTTCCTTTGATGGCAAGAACTCCATGTAATACCCCTTATTTTCATGGCTTTTAAATTTAAGGATTTATTAAATTTAATTGAGATAAATTAATTTAATTGTTATCCGAAATGTTGTTTTAAATATTTACTAGCGTGACGAGAGTTAGTAATTATTGGAAAAATAATATTTGTTGAATATTACTGGATGAGTATAGTAATATATGAGATTTATTTTTATAATATTAGCACGTGTGAATAAAATGGCAATTATGGAAATTTAAGTCGGGACGCGCCTGTGTCGCGTCGGGAATACATGTTGATTAATAAAAGTGAATATTTTATAAGTCTTTCGTGTGGTCATTTTGAGTGCGCCAACGCGTCCGAAAGGGTCGAGATAGTCAGAAAAGTGTACCCGGGGGTTTAGTTTGGGTCTCAGGGCATTTTTAGGCCTAATTGGTAGCCCGGGAGGGCGTTTTGGACATTTCGCAATTTTGGGTAATTAAACCCACGAAAATCAGTAACCTATAACAGCCATTTAGGTTAGTCAACTAGGGTTAGAAAACACAAACACAAGAACGGCCATAGGAGAGGAAGGAGAGAGCTCTCAAGGCAAATTCAAGGCCCAAAATCCATCCGGTTGCACCGCCACCACCACCAAAGCGTAGATCGCGCGACGGGCTACGCAACCACACCAAAATCATCTGCAAATCAGAACATCAAAAATCCCAGGCAAGTGTTTAACTTTCTTATTTCGTTGGTGCATCTTTCATATCAGTGTAGGAGTAATTAGAATGAGTTTTTATGGAAGAAACCTAAGATATGAGTTAGGAAATTGCATGTAGTGATGAATAAATTGATAATTCTGGAAACCCTTGCCATGTAGAGGAATTACCCACGAAATTATGATGTTTACAAGAAGGAAATTTCTGGAAATACTTGCTAGAACCATGTTTAAGATAATTCTAGGGTTCTTGATAATTATAATAATTTTTGGTTGGTTAATCCATGTATAATGATAGAATTCCTCATGCTTCACGTTGGAAATACCTAGTAGGATGATATAATGTTGGTAGTACAATTTTTAAGACGTTTGGGATTGAAAAATATGGATTTGGATGAAGAAATGTGTTAGAACACGTAACTGTAATTCTGCAGAAATCGCAATACCTGCTTGATCGATCGATCGAGCCCAGAGCTTCGATCGATCGAAGGTTCGATCGATTGAGCCCCAGACCTCGATCGATCGACCCCTCCTGGAAGACTCCTATTTCCTTTTTAATGAGTTAAATTCAATTTATTGTGAGATAATTCTTGGGCATCCTTAATAAAATGTTTTGGGAGATATGGAAGACCAGTAGGACGTGTAAATAGATTTTGGGACCCTTGATGTCGGGTAAAGATTGTATTTTGGGATAATTACATAAGGGTCGGTGAATTTATGATTTAAAGAGAGAGACACGTAAGAGAGTTACTTTGGGACAAATGTGTATACCTACTGAATTTTATACTTGGGAGGATAGAATCCATGAGCGTTATGTAGTAAGTGAAAAAGTTCCTCAAATTAAAGTAAGATGTGAATGGTTATACGTGATAACTAAATAATGAGAAATAAATACAAATGTCATAATTATGGGAATTGAGAATATACCCGTTATTGATATGGTAATATTAGTATAGTTATATGATTGTGTATGCATATACTATCTATGTGTGAAAATCATGCCCACGCTACTTGCTATCCCTGAGGTTTTCGCGCTGGGACAGTCTTATCTCGATGGGACCTTTATGGAGGATATTGACTTGTACCCTAGAAGATAGATATCCTTGGTACAGGCTATCGGAATGATAGTTCGTACGGTCCTAAGAGACGCAGGCATATTCCATCCTCTTAGAGACTTGGAATCTATGCTTCGCCTCATATTGTTTGTGTATAGATATCCTTGGTACAGGCTATCGCAGTGATAGTTCGGACGGTCCTAAGAGATGTAGACATATGCCATCCTCTTAGAGACTTGGAATCTATGCTTCGCCTCAATATTGTTTGAGTATGTGTTAATACAGTTCGAGAGTGATTCCGAATTTGTATTCCCTTAGTACGAGTGATAAGGGGATTGGATAGTAGAGTATGCCCGTACCATAGTTTTTAATTGGGGTGCTGTTATGATATATATATATTTTACGAGTAGTTAATATATATATGAAATTCTGAAATCTGGAACTGCCTACTGTGATTTGATATGTAGGACATTGTTGATGACTAAAATTGTAAATACTTGTTTTGAGAAAGTATTATATGACACTGGAAAACTTTATTGATTTATAAAGTTTAAATGAGAACTTTGGTTACTAATTGAAATATTCTTTTCAAACAATTGAATCGTTAAATTTTGAATCCTGCGAATAACCTAAGATAAGTTAAACCATTGGGAAAGGATAGCGTGATATATGATGAGTTAAACCACTGGGAGGGTTAGTGCGATAGGTGTGCACATTAGAAGAGAGGTGAGAATTTCTCAAGAGAGTGTCGCACTAATATATTGTTGCATTGGCCTGTATCAATTTAAATACTTGCTAAACAATTTTTAAATCATATACACTATCGGGCTCTGACCCATTTCTCTCTCTCTCTCTCTCTCTCTCTCTCTCTCTCTCTCTCTCTCTCTCTCTCTCTCTCTCTCTTGTATATATATGTATGTACTACAGGTGCCTAGCCACAGGGGCGTCTTGCTTAGGATCCCTTGGAAGGAACGTGTTGCAGCTTAGGTGGGAGTTGCAGGCCACTTGCTTAGACGATTTCATTTACTTGATTCCATTCCTACGATTCTCAGTTATTGGGGCATGTGTCGCCCTTTCCACTATTTATCTGTTCTGTTGGGATATTTGTATTTCAGTTATTTCTAGTACAGTTACTTTGGGATTTATTCAGCATGTATGTTTTACATTTAGTTTTAAATGTTGGGATTTTGGATGTTGAATGATTAAAGTAATTGGATTATGTTCCAGGATAATTGTTGTATGATTCTTACTTATTGAAAATGTGGTTAATAATTAAATAAATAAGTTTTTCTTCAAAAATACAATTTGGTTAGAAAGGTTAAAAAAATGGTTTTGACACTTAGCTTAATTAATTAGGGTGTTAATTTGGAAAAGTTTATTTTTACGACAGTGATGCTAAGAATGAACCAACTGTTCACCTTGATTTTAATTTAATAAAGGAGTGATCGCCCGGTATTTAATTAGGCGGGGTGTCACACTCCAATCTTCAATCTCCAATCTCTCTCTCTTCTCCTCTTTTCTCCACAAATTCTCTTCCCCTCTCTTTCTCTCTAGGTTAGTAAATACACACTTAAGAGAAATGTAAGGCTTAGCAAGACTAAATCGTGACTTTAGTCTAAACTCCCAACTTAAATGGTTAATACCACATTAAAATGACTCACAACTACACATTTATGTTAAAACTAGTCAAAAGTGCCCGAAACCCAAAAATACAATATGGCACTTATTCTGACTATCTCGCATATTTCGGGACTAACTACGCCCTCTAAATTGGCATCCGGCATTTTTTTATAAATCATTTCAAGTTCAGGTTTCATTTATACCACAAATGTCATTTAAAGCATATGACACTATAAAACGTAGCATGATGATAATTACATACGGATATAGTAAATATGCAACAATCTAGTAAATATTATCTTTCAACTCATTCAATTAATTTTCAACATTTTATATAATTACCTCACACAGTAAATTAATATAAAATGAGTTCTCAAAAGCGAGGGTTGTTACATCCCGTAGCTAGGTACCCCGCTCAAAATAGAGCTATAGATCTTAATTAAGAGTTATAATTAACTTAACCTTAACTCACTTCAGGATATCATGCTCCATAGAGATGGACTCGGAGTAAAACCCCATGTATAATAATTAGAACGATTCAACCCATATCACTTGTGACTTGTTATTACCCTTTAAACTTATTTCTTAGGATCTTCAGTCTATAGGTTGGGTTACCACCACAAATGATTCAATGTCAACGAATTTTAGTCTGATCCCTTTTTAGGTGTTAAACACCTTCTCCTGCACTAATCCTTTCATCAAAGGATAAGTCAGGTTCTATTCTCATCAGTCCGGACATAATCCACACATACAACTCATTAGTTTTGAATTCTAAAACTATGTTGTGATTACGACATATTTGTCATTCTTGCCGTTATGATAACGGTTCTAAAAATTTATAATAGCCATGGTTCTATTGTTGTGGATAAACTGACTGGTATCAATCTTTACCATAAATGGTATCTTATAATAGGACTTTCAACCTTTCATTTCCTCACTAACCATAGCTAATGGAATCGCCATAAACTCCATCATTAATTTTGTCAATAATATATTTTTCTTGGAGTTCCAAAAATAGCATCATAATATGTGTTAGACACATATCCATTAATTGATTAAGAGTCAATTCTTGGTTCGTGATTTTTATCAAAACACATAACCTTTCGCAATAGCATAAGAATGCAATTTTTTCAATTATAAACCTTCATATCACTCCCACGAAAAATAATTCCAAGTCAACCGTATTTAGTAACTCAGCTGAGACTACTTAAGATGTTCGCATATTCATCTTTTCTTATCATTATATATAGTGTTCTTATACTTGGATCATGTGGAGTACAAGATGGTTATTAATAATCATATATCTAATAAATATATATTCTTGTATTTCAAGGTACTCGGTCAATTAATGATCCATAGTTGGTCTTGTAATATTAACAAGTAATATTCTTGTTTCATTGAAACCCTTTATGCCAACACTTTGACTTAGCATGAATTTGATTTTCTAGGCAACAAAATATTATAACCAAATATTAGCTAATCATTCTAGCATAAATAACTAATAGTGCATTCATATTTCAACATGTTTACTCATAAACACGATTCATATTATTCTCAATCCATTCTCATTTGATGATTCATCAAAATATCATGTCATTTATTGGTGCCTTCCACATTTATAAATTCTCCAACTTTAAGTTGGTCCAAGTAAGTTGCCTTACCTAGGTCACCATTCGAAAAGAGATATTATATACATTTAATTTTTAACTCAGCATCATATATAATATCAATGGTAATAAAATTAAATGAAGCTTCTTCATTTTCATGAGAATAATTTAACTTGCAACATGTATAATTAAGTTATATCGATGAATCTTGTCTATTAAATCAAACCTATATTCATAAATTATTACCATCTCAATATTCCTTCAAAAGATATGTAAACACCTCATTATCTTAATGTTATAAGATAAGCCAATTATAAACTAATTTCTAGTTCATTCTAAGGAATTCAAACAATTATTCATGACATGACTTCTCTAAGGATTTTTGGAATCCTATTCAATAACATAAGCAAGCTTTTATTTTTAATTCACAACTCAAAAAATTAAGAGTTCTTTTGAACACCAAAGTTTTAGATTCTATTAAATGTTATTCAATTATAGTTGAGAAGTACTCGATTGAGTGCCCCCACTATTCTCTAGGTATAGCATTGAGAAGCTACATGTAATGTGCCCCCATTATATCTGCAATTCATCAAATGGAATCTAAACTCAAAGTGTTTCATCATCAAATAAGAATTAATCTTATTTTTGAAATAAATACATGCTTAATGCCTTCAGGTATTGTCGAATGAAAAAAAATACATATCCATTCATTATAGTCATAAATTCAGATTTTCAAAGTTTTGAAAGTCACATATAGATTATACAATCTATTTCATAAAAAAAATTATAATATACAATTTTTCATATATTATTTTCCACATTGTATAAAATAATACTTTGTATTAGAGTTTTAACCTCTATTACATATCATTCAACTACAATATCTTTACCAAAGTAAATATTACATTTGCATCAAACTTAAATATGATAAAATCCTTCTATTATTATCATTTCGACATATGATTTATATTTACTCAATATAAAGTTGGATATATGATATCTTTAATCGTATTATTAGACTCCTATATATCTAAGGCCATACATAGATCAAAAAACTTATTAAAAGCATAACATGCTTGATCTCATATGCAAATACATAAAGGTAAAATATATATCTTTGAGTTTCATACGCTATTCAACACAAAGCATACGGTAAAAATGATTTTTCCCAACTAAATTATTTCTACACACGTATGAAGCACACCAATTGATTCCAACATATTAGAATACAATTTTATTATATACCATTTCCATCTCATATCCATGAATAATATAAAGAATTATTCATATAAAACTCTAGGTATACCATTGAAAAGCTACACGTAATGTGCCCCCACTATATCTTCAATTCATAAAATGGAATCTAAACTCATGTAGTTTCGAAATTAAATAAGAATTAATCTTATTTCTCAAATTAACACATGCTTAATGCCTTTCAGTATAACCGATTCAAAAAATACATGTTCATTCATTCTAGTCATAAGTTCAGATTTTCAATAATCTCAAAGTCACATATAGATTATACAATCTATTTCTTAAAGAAATGAAACATAAGATGTTTTCATATATTATTTTTCACAATGTATAAGATAATATTTCGTATTAGATTTTAAAACCTCTATTCCAATTCATTCAACTATAATATCTTTACTAAAGTAAATATTATATTTGAACCAGACTCAATTATGAAATCCTCCCATTATTATCATTTTGACAAATGGATTGTATTTACTCAATATAGAGTCCGACATATAATATATTTACTCGTAATATTAGACCTCGGTATGTCTAAATCCATGTGAAAATACACAAGGCAAAATATTTGTCTTAGAGTTTTATACTATATCCAACACAAGGCATACGATCAAAATAATTTAACCCAACTAAATAATTTCTACACAGGTTTGAAGCACAACAATTGATTCTAATATAGTAGAATACAATTTTATTATATACCTTTTCCAACTCATACAAGCGAATAATATCAACAATTATTAAAATAAAATTCTAGAGGTTGCGCTTCAAACTCAAATGTTGTATATACCGAATACCATTTCAAGATAATTCATCTTATATAAATTTTAGTTCAGTTTTTTTTCTAAGTAGTTCATAAATACTTTAATAAGAAATTTATAAAGGTTTCAAAATATTTTGAAACTGTTGGGAACAATACATGGTACATTTTCTTATCTAAAATATTTATTCAAAAGGAAAAACTTCAAGTTTGAAATTTCACCACGACCAAACCACTAATTGAAAATTTATAATTGTTTTTGTATAATTCATCCTTTATGAGTCTATTTTTATACAAAAATGGAATCACTAAAAAACATTTAGTATAAGTTAAGATAAACTCGTTTTACTACAAGTTGTCCAAAAAGTTCAGTATTGCGCATCACATTTGTAAAAATCATAATAAAAGATATACAACTCATTTTTGAGAAATTCCAAAGCCTAATATTCATAATTTCATCATACTATATAAATGCTAAAATTCACGAAATTTCAGTGTATATATCATCAAATAACTGAGATGATATTCCAAAAAAGAATTCATAACAAAAAAATCAGATTTTTTTCATTTTTTTCATCATTGATCACTTTGTGGTTGAAAAATATCAACTACACTTTCATATAAATACTTCAAAAAAATTTTGAATAAATTTATTTTGTAGTAAACATAGGGCAAGGCGTAAATGTTTATTACTTACCCTTCGAATCCTTATATCAAATTTTCATTTTAGTCCAAATATCAAATTTTAATTTGATTCCATATAAAAAAAAATCATTTGTTTTCATATAAAAAAATTTAATTTGTTATCAAATATCAAATTTCAATTTGATTCCATATAAAAAAAAATCATTTGTTATCATATATCAAATTTTCATTTGATTCCATACAACAAATTTTCATTCTAACTTCTGTTTTTTATTTTTCAACTCAGAATTATTCATTCTTAATATTTTAATGCATTTATACCTTAGTATATAATGTACATACATAATACATTAATATGTAAATAATTCTTATGATAAAAAATATATATGTGCATGCACACGAAATTACGCATATTTATATTATTAAATTATGTAATATACTAAGATCCATATGTTAAATAATATTATTAATAGTACATGATACTATATATAGTTTTATACATGTATTATTAATGTATTAAATAATGTAAAATATACATATAATACATATGTATAAAAAAAATTATCAATTCATGTATATATATATAATTTTATTGTGAATTATACATGCAATATATATATATAGTTAAACTCCCCAACAAACCTTATTAGATACACATAAAAATAAATGATATGTTGATGAATTTATGATGTATATATGTATGTATACATTCATGTATAGTTGTAAATTTTTATAAGAATTTAAAAAATAAAAGGCATGGGTGGACAAAACTTTATCAGAAATGAGAGACAAACTTCCTTATTTTATTCATTCCCTTTATCCATGTTTTACTCCCATTATACCTCCCACTATCTCCACTTCAACCGGACAAAAATAAAAAGAGGAACTTAAGTTTGGTTAAGGAAGGAGAGTTTGGTTTTTTGACAAAAACTTCTCTCTCACTCTCTCTCAGGGTACACACAAACTGGACACTCTAAAAATAGACTTAAATCACCTCTTCAACTTTGTATCAGCATAGCAGTGTTGGAATATTTTTCTCACGAAAATAAATTCTCCTCCGTTATGAAATTATGATATTCAGCAATTAATATTCATTGGGTGTTAGTAAACCATATAACTACAGTGCATAGTTATATGAGACATAGGAGATTTTGGTTTTATTTTATCCTAGGGATGGCGTGACTGTATACTACCTACACAGAGAGGGTAGAGTCATGAAACGTCATAAAGAAAGTTACCTAGTCAACGACTGAACCCAAGAATCATCTATGACACAATTTATAAACAATTGAGGTAATATTGTTTATTTTACTGTGTAATATTTATTTAGATTTAACGCATGCGGTTCATATTTGTAGTATTCATATGGAGTAACAATTTAATTTTGAGTAGTAGACTAAAATTAAATAATGATTTTATTTTTCAATTTCTCCATAAAACTTTTTGATTTGATTTTTAATTATCACTACACCAAAATGGTCAAATTAGCACCCTTCAACTGGTCAACCTTGTCACGGGCATCGACCGTGATAAAAAAACACGCGTTTTTATCACTGTCAATGACCGTGATAAGTCCGTGACAACAAAAGTTGTCACTCCCATAATTGTCACGGTCATTGACCTTGACAAGTTCAACTTGTCAAGGTCAATGACCGTGAAAATTCAGCAGATTTTGTGTAGTGTACAATATATAAATTGTCCCGACAATTTTAAAACGTTTTATATCTACCATGAAGACCGAAAATTATATCTTATGAGCGTATATGATTATTTTACGATGCTTAAAATGGAAAAAAAGGCCAACAAAGTTTCTTTGTCTATGAATTATAATTTTGACCTTTTACCTCTAGAAATTTCAGTTTAGCATCTGACTTCCTAAATATTATATTTTGCAAAGTAGAAAAATAAATTTTGGTATTTTTTTAAAATATGGAATTGATAAATAATTTTGTGAGAATTTGGAATTTGAACAACAATGAACCCCATGATTTAAAACTTTTAAATAGGTTAATCCTATATTTTAGTTATGATTGTGAAATATTATTTCACATAAGATGTTATTGTTGAAAATGTAATTGTATACCTTTTTAGACAATTCATTTAGAGCCATTTGTGGTTAAGAAAATAAATAAAAATATGTTATATGGAATCAAATGAAAGTTTAATATTTGAAAATAAATAAAAAATTGTTATATGTAATCAAATTGAAATTTGATATTTAATAACAAATTAAAATTTGTTATATGGAATCAAATGAAAATTATATATAAGGATTCAAAGTTTAAATAATAAAAATTTGTGCCTTGCGCTATGTTTACTAAAAAAGAAATTTGTTCAAATATTTTTTAAAGTGTTTATATGAAAGTGTAGTTGGTATTTTTCAACCACACTAAAGTGATCGATGATGAAAAAAAAGAAAAAATCCGATTCTTTTAATATGAATTCTTTTTTGGAATATCATCTTAGTTTTTTAATGATATATACACTAAAATTTCATAAATTTTGGCATGCATATAGTATGATGAGTATTATGAATATTGGGCTTTGGAATTTTTGA
Source organism: Sambucus nigra (assembly GCA_949130495.1). Classification (NCBI taxonomy): domain Eukaryota; kingdom Viridiplantae; phylum Streptophyta; class Magnoliopsida; order Dipsacales; family Adoxaceae; genus Sambucus; species Sambucus nigra. The sequence goes on from OX422212.1 coordinate 522,059,582, forward strand.
AAAATGAGTTGTATATCTTTTATTATGATTTTTACAAATGTGATGCACAATGCTATATTTTTTGGAGAGCTTGTAGTAAATCGAGTGTGGCCATCCCTCTACCGATCGGCGCGCGCACGCACGAGGTTCGCGCCCTTTCCAGGGCACTTTGGTTGTCATTAATTTGGGTGATGTGTAGAGATAGAGTCACCGGAAAATTTTTCATAAAGCATACAACAGAAATATTATCGTCTCGAGAGAACGGCATTAAAGACATAATGATGCTTGCGAAATCAATAGTTAAAGGATTCGTGGACTAAGTTATAGAAGGGGAAGGTGTTAGGCACACATCCCTCCCTTTAGATCTCTCATGGGCATGTGCTATTCTTCTCCTTAATAACTCCGTGAAGTGTGTACGTATATATAAAAATGGAGAGTGGAATTACTTGACTCGCTCATGGATGAAGGAGGAGTGAGGTCATCCTTAGGAGTGTTGCTAAAATAGTAATCAAAATACTATGTGTACGTTTGTCGGGTCATCGATCATTTATAGAAGTACGGTGGTGTAGGTTGGACAAAATGCAAGCATGAATCACAAATACGTGAGATGAAAATAATATATGAACAAAAATAGGAGAGGAATCGAATCTCGAATTTTACCTGAGACGCCTACGTAACCTAAAAAGGTATTAAAGTCCACATAGTTCACATATAACACGGGGTGGGGTTTATCCCACAAATCCAACCAGAGACTTTTCTTATGTGTGTGTATGTGGGGGGGAGGGGGGGGGAGGATGTTTTAGTGTGAGAAAATGTAGTGAGAAATCCCCGTTTGGAATTTACAAGCAAACACTCTTTTTCTTGTTTTTAGATTTTTTATAATAAGTATATTATGTGCAATATTACTAATAAAAATTTGGATATTAGTATGTAAGATCTAATAAAAATGAAATGCTAAAATAAGAATTAAGTAACTAATGCGAAAATAAGAGAATTAAAAGAGGGAGTGAAAGGTTTGGACCTTCTTTTGAAGCTTTAAAGTTGATCTTGATTGTTGAAGGGATGATCTTGCAAGTGGATTAAGGTGGTAGGAGGATAGGTAAAGGAATTTTCCAAATTGGGTAAGGAAAGTATGTAAATGGAATGTGGGGGAGAGGTTTCAAGATTGAAACCATGCTAACTTCGAGAGTGTTGTTGAGGTCACTGAGAGGGATGTTTCTGAGGTGCCTTTAGAAATGAGCTCGTGCTCACTTTATATAGGGTCAAAGGGGTGCCAATAGGCATTATCCTTGACATGTCTATTGGCAGGCAACCCTAGACACACTACCAATAGGCAGGGAAATGGGTTTGCCATTCGGTAGTCTTAGGCAGATTTTTCAAAAAAATGGTCGTAAACTGCAATCCGTAAGTCAGAATCACGCGCGGGGTGAACCATTGGAAAAGGTATTTAGAGACCTTTAAGAATAAATTGGCCCAATCTTGGGTTTAGGAATTGACTGTGGTCAAATGGGTCTCGGAAGCACCCGATGATCTTTTGGACAAGAGGGAAACGGATCGTTCGTCTGAACCGTAAGGCCGATTCACGCATGGGATGGACCGCTAGAAACGTTATGTAAGGAAATTTTATGTTCTAAAGATCTTCATTTGGTTTGAAGATTTAACCAAGGTCAAATGGGACTCGGAAGCGCCCGGTGACCCTTCAGAGTAAAATGGGTCATTTGACCGTACCAAAAGGCTGATTCGCGCACAGGACGGACCGTTAAAAAGGGGATTCAAAGCCCTTCAGGGATCTAAAGAGCTTAGCTTGAGTTTGAGAGTTTATCGGAGTCAAACGAATCACGGGATCGCTCGGTGACCTCCATATTAGTTTTCGAGGGAAAGCTATTCGTTCGTCCGAACCGTAATGTCGATTCACGCACTGGGTTGTAAAACGTATAAATGCGGTGTGTGATACCGATTTAAATAAAATCACAAGTTTTTACTTTGGCACACTTATTTAATTAGAGTCTATTTTTAAACCAAAGTAATTCAGCCCCTAAACAAGCAACTACGTATCAAACCAAATAAGATATAGCATGCGACACAAAATTTCAAGAAAAATCCCCGAAGGGCAAAATCTTTTATTTCTAGAACTTTGAAAAGTTTACAAGATCATTGACTTACATACAAACTGATAATCGCTCACAAGTGTAACGCACGGTGTCTTCGTCAAACCTTCAAAGCAACGGCTAGAAATATGCAGTGGTTTATGTGCAGCTATACCACAAAGACGGCAGCCCAAAAACTCCGTGGAGACTCCCTCCACAATAGCACACAACTCTCTGCTTGTAGAGTTCTGCCCACAAACAATAAACAACAGCAAAAGTGTGTTCTTAAACACCAAAACAATTCACCAAAGCATATGGGATTTTTGTGAATTGAAAATAGAAAGGGAATTAAACCCTAAAAGAAGAAGTCAAAAGGATTCTGCAGTTTCGCAGTTTTCTTTCTTTCAAAACGCTGGGACTTCTTAATGAAAATGAAACCATTTAATGAGTATTTATAAAAAAAATGCGCCGCCTCAGTATTATAGCTCGTTCGAACGAGAAACAAATGTCGCGCAAACGAGATACACGTGTCGTTTGAACGACATCGCACGACAGTGCATTGTCATTCGAACGATAGTGCAAAGTCGTTTGAACGACTGTTGCATCAGAAAATATTATTTTAATGTCCGCTCCAACACTTCGAAAATATTTTGTAAAAATATCCCAAAAGCTCTAAGTGCAAAGTTAAGTTATTAAAAACATAACCTTACCAAAGTAAACTTCGCGGAGTCTTTTTTATGAAGAACCTGATTAATTCGGATCCGTCTTGATGTAGATTGGTCTTGAACTTCTTCGATGGTGTAACGGTATACGACATACTAAATTGATAACGGACATTTATAAAAATATGTCCTTACATGGGTAGACCGTTGCAAAGGGGATTCAGAAACCTTTGAAGATCCAATAAGCTTTTGCTCAGGTGAGAAGGTTGAGTGGCAGTTAAACAGCGATCGAGAGCCCCCGACAGCCTCCAGATCAGTACTCAGAGTATGACCTAGGTTTCATGATGAAAGAGGGAGTGATAGGGACTTAAGGAGATGCTTCGTATGGTCCTAGAATGGGGTGTCTACAATGAGTTTATCTTAACTTATACTCAATGTTTTTGAGTGATTCTAATTTTGTATAAAAATAGACTCATGCAGGATGAATTCTAAAAATTTTCATAAATTTCCAATAACCGGTTTGGTCGTGGTGAAATTTCAAACTTGAATTTTTTCCTTTTGAACAAATATTTTGGACAACAAGATTTTCGCAGAAAAATGTACCATATATTGTTCCCAACGGATTCAAAATATTTTGAAACCTTTATAAATTTCTTATTAAAGGATTTGTGAAGTACTTAAAAAATATTTAGACTCAAATTTATGTAAGATGAATTATCTTGAAATAGTATAAGGACTTATACAACATTTGAGTTTAAAGCGCAACCTCTAGAATTTCATTTGAATAATTCTTCATATTATTCACTTGTATGAGTTGTAAAAGCTATATAATAAAATTATATTCTACTATATTGGAATCAATTAGGATGCTTCATACCGGTGTAGAAATAATTTAGTTGGGTAAAATTATTTTGACCGTATGTTATGTGCTGGATAGAGTTTAAAACTTTAAGATATATATTTTACCTTGTGTATTTGCATATGAAATCAAATATGTTATGCTTTTAATAGGTGTTTAATCTATGTATGGATTTAGACCTATAGAGGTCTAATATTACGAGTAAAGATGTCATATGTCGGACTTTACATTGAGTAAATATAATTCATATGTCGTAATAATAATAATTAGAGGAGTTTATGATAATTGAGCTTGGTGCTAATACAATCTTTACTTTGGTAAAGATATTATAATGGAGTGATTTGGAGTATAGGTTTAAACTCTAATACGAAATATTATCTTATATGTATGAAAATCATATGTTTCATTTCTTTAAGAAATAGTTTGTGTAATCTATATGTGACTTTCAGACTCTTGAATGTCTGCACTTATAACTATAATGAATGAACATGTATTTTCAGATTCTGCTATACCCGAAAGCATTAAGCATGTATTAATTTAAGAAATAAGATTAATTCTTATTTAATGTTGAAACTCTGTGAATTTGGATTCTACTTTATGAATTGAATATATAATAGGGGCACATTACATGTAGCTTCTCAATGCTATACCTAGAGAATAATGGGGGCACTCAAGCGAGTACCTTTCAACTATAATTGAAGGACATTTAACAGAATCTAAAACTTTGTTGTTCAAGATAACTCTTACAAAAACTTTCTTATGCTATTAAAAAGGATTCTGAAAATCATTAGAGAAGTCATTTCATATGATTGAATTCTCTGAAATGAACTAGAAATTAGTTTATAATTGACTTATCTTATAACTTTAAGATATTAAGGTGTATACATATCCTTTAAAGGAATATCGAGACCATTATCATTTATGAATGTAAGCTTTTTTTACAAGCCAAGACTCATCGATAGTAATATAACTTAGTTATACATGTTGTAAGTTAAATTACTCTCATGAAAATGAAGAAGCTTCATTTAGTTTGATTTCCATTGATATTATACATGATGTTGAGTTAAAATTAAATGTATATAATATCATTTTTCCAATGATGGCATAATGTGTTTCGATGAAACAAGAATATTACTTGTTATTAATAAGGCCAAATATGGATCATTAATAGATCGAGTATCTTGAAATACAAGAATATCTATTTAATAAATATATGATAATTGTGAACCATCTTGTACTCCATATGACCCAAGTGTAAGAACACTATATTGAGTGTTAAGAAAGATGAATATGCTAACATCTTAAGTAGTCTAAACTAAGCAACTAAATGCAATTGACTTGGAATTTTCTAATTTTTGGGAGTACTATGAAGGTTTATAATTGGAAAGTGCATTCTTATGCCATCAAGAAAGGTCATGTGTTTTGATAAAAAACCATGAACCTAGAATTGATTTTGAATCAATTAATGGATATATGCCTAACACATTATGATGATATTTTTTAGAACTCCAAGAAATATTAATTATTAACACAATCAATGGAGTTTATGTGATACCATTAACTATGTCTAGTGGAGAAATAAACGGTTGAAAGACCTATTATAAGATACCCTTCATGGGATTGATACTAGTCATCTTATCCACAACAATAGAACCATGGCTATTGTAAAATAATAAAACCATTTTTATAACGGCAAGAATGACAAATATATCGTAAGCAAAACATAGTTTAAGAATTAAAACTAATGAGTTGTGAGTGTGGATTATATTTAGACTGATGAAAACAGAACGTGACTTATTATTTGACAAAAGGACTAGTGTAGTAGAAGGTGTTTAACACCTAGAAAGGGATGGGACTAAAGCCCATTGATAATTGAATTACTTGTGGTGATAACCCAACCTATGGACTGGAGAACCTAAGAAATAAGTTCAAAGCGTAATAAAAAGTCACAAGTGATATGGGTTGAATCATGCTAATTTATTGTATATGGAGTTTTACTCCGAGTACATCCCTATGGAGCATGATATCCTAAAGCGAGTTAAGGTTGAGTTAATAATAACTCTTAATGAAGATCTATATCTCTGTTTTGAGTGGGGTACCTAGCTACGGGAGTAACCTTGATAGACTCACCAATATGAATGTGAAAGTGTGGCCGCTTCCTTGGTAATTTTGGGTTAATTCCCTCGAGCGTTCACATTTTGGGATATAAGCACATGATCATAACGTACTAGTATAAGGACTACACACAAGTAGGGTTCTGTGTGGTATGTTGTTAGAGATAGAGTTTAAAACTACGCGATACTCTAGTATAATCTTAATCATTTTTACTACTTAAAGGTTCAATTTGAAAGACACCTTCACTTATGCACAATTCTATGAATTATTACTCAATGAATTTTCAAAATTTACAAGTGGGGGATTGTTGTAACTTTTTGCAAGATTTAAAAAAATAAAAGGCATGGGTGGATAAAACTTTATCAGAAATGGGAGACAAACTTTCTTGTTTTATTCATTCTCTGTATCCATGTTTTACTCCCATTATACCTCCCACTATCTCCACTTTCATCCGGCCACAAATAAAAAGAGGAACTTGAGTTTGGTTAAGGAATGAGAGTTTGGTTTTTTAATAAAAACTTCTCTCACACTCTCTCTCTCTCTCAGAGTACACACAAAATGGACAGTCCAAAAATAGACTGAAAAGCCCCCAATTTTTAGTTTCTTTAAAAATATATTTCCTTTTTATGAAATAAATGCGGAAGCGATGTGATGGTTCAACTTAAAACAAATTTTAATTTCTTGACAAATTAAAATTAAACCAAGTGAAATTAAATTAATCCATTAAAAACATTTTCACTTAAACATAAGTTAATTAAACCAAGTCCTAGAAAATTTGCCTAAGTCACAATTTACAATTTTATCAAGTTAGGCCAAACCAATTTTATCAATTAAATTAAATGACTTGAATTAAATTAACATAAACGTTAACATTACCCAATACTGTTCTAAAAAACCCGCCTAGGCACGCCTAGGCTTGAGGCTTGGGAGAAACGCCCCGCCTTAAGATTTTGACGCCTTATGCTTGGTAAAACCCTTAAGGCGCACTTTTTCTCTAAAAACAACAATGCTTTAGTGAAACGATATCGCCTTTTAAAGATTTTTTTTGCAAACCGGACCATTATCTCATCCAAAATAATCAAAAAGTATTTTTATTTGCAAATATTCAGACATATTTTTATGATATGTACAATTTTAGTATTTTAATAGCCTTGTTATGGTTAAAAATATTAAAATATATTAAAAAGACCTAAACGCCTTTTCACGCCTTTTCACGCCAAGGACCGCCTAGGCTTCTAAGGCTTAAGTCTTGGCCTCCACGCCTCGATCACGCCCCGCGTTTTTTAGAACCTTGCCCAATATTAATTTGCACCAAATTAAACAAGTAGTGATTAAATTAAACCAATTTTATCTTTTTACTTAAGCATGCATTCTAGGTGATTTAGCAAAAGATAAAATAAATAATTAATCCACTACGCCGCGATGTACGAGGAAAAACCCACAACGGGAAAAAACCTTGGACGACCCTAGCCTCAAATCCACTAAGTACGGAATTTACATTTACAAGACAGATGACTTACTTCATCAACTCGAACCCTCTCAAGCCTTGACGCGTCTTCTTGTAACCACCTCTGCCTAACGGATAACCACGGAGCTTCACCGCGATCTCGAAACCACCGATTGGATAATAGGTACACCGTCAATCACACATGGTGCCTTTCACCATGTGAGAAAGCCGCAGCTAAACAATTCTTCTTCTTTGAGGGATTTAGAAGAAAACCCAAACTTCTCTTCAAACGGTAGAGACAAACCGGTGCCAAAATGCTCCAAGCAAAGTATATGTATATATGAACTTGGAAGAAACAAATATGGGTGTAACTAAGTGTTTGAAGGATTTTTCTTTATAAAATGAACACTCAAAATCATGAACTTTTTCTTGGAAGAATCAACTCTCAAACCTCTCTCTAGGAGTTAGAATATTATGAAAAAGTTAGTTTAGAAAAAGTTGTTCCCGCACATTATAAGATCTGAGAAAAGTTAGTGGAGAAACAAGTGGGAAACATGGGTAAAAACTGCTAAAAATTTCCATTAAATTTTCCCGCCTGAAATCTCGTTTAAACGAGATTTTCGTTCGAACGAGGCTTCTAACGAAGTTCAAGTGTGAACTCGTTAGAAATCTCGCTGGAAATCTCGTTCGAACAGCCATCTCATTCGAACGACATTTCAAAGAAGTTCCAGTGGCCAATTATAGGAACTCGTTGGCAGCTTCGTTCGAATGACATTCTCGTTCGAACGACAATATCGAACGAGAAATGAGAAAGTTGAAGATTACGAATTTAGCCCAGAAACTTTATATACTTTATATAGAAGTTTAATAAAATCTTTTTGACAAATAAACAACAGTTTTTATTTAAACCTACACCCATTATAAACCTTTCCAAGCTCCTATATATATATATATATGTAATGCATTCATAGCTTGGGAGCATGTAACCACTATTGATGACGTAGAAATGAGGCACTTAAACTCGGCATTTTGATGAAGCTTTATCCACTTGACTGCTATGTCTTCAGCAAACACGTCATAGGCTTGAATGGATCAATATGAACTCTATCCTATAACTCAAACGTTTTTGTCCGGAATTGAGCCAAAACTACAAAGGACTCAATTGGAAATTTGTGTCCTTACAAATCTCCCCCTTTGGCTATTGCGAGACAAAAACCAAACAAAAAATCCTAAAGGGCCGTCAAGCTCTACTAGACTAATAAAAAGTCCCACCCAAAAGAAAATACAATGCTTGACTCAAACAACCCAAAGGATCACAATCTTTGCCGGTGAAAGTTGTCACTTATAATATAATTCCTGCACACTTAAGCAAACACATTACACGCATAGGGAATATCAAAATATTTAATGCAAGAAAAGTAAGTACTCCCCCTAAATTAATTCTCTCCCTTTATCAACATTGATCAACCTAGAAAGACGTCTCCTAAGATAAATCTCCCCCAAACTAAGATACGATTATAATAGGTTTAGAAATAATAGGTTTAGATACCATATCTCCCCCTATCATTCTCCCCCTTTTTGTTCAAGAATAGACAAAGGCGAAAGAATTAAAAAATTAACTTATCTCCCTAAATTAACTAAGTAAGGGATAAATAGAATGGGATATTTGGCTAAAACATATAATTGTGCATAAAGTGATGAGAACATTAAAGCATATGGGCAACAAAAGCACAACTAATCCAACAAATAATAACAGATAAGATACATAAAGTATTAAGCATGTAATATCAACAAGGAATGCAAAAAGATAGATACCAATTATGAGTTAAAGCATATATGGACTAGAAAGCAAGGCAAAGACTAAACAAAAATATCATATATATACGTACTTTAGATATACCAAATATGCACACACTCATACATATATAGACATAAACACACAAATGACACACACAAAATATAATAGGAGTATTTCACACTCGTATGGCAAAAATGTGTCATATAGAAATGGAAGTGTTAGGGTGTGAACAAGTAACAATTAAATTTAGACCCAATCACTTAAAACATGTTCACGAAGTTCTCAATTGATTGCAAGCTTCATCACATTTGAATATAACCTCATGTGACAATATTGATTGAACTCAATGAACAAACATACACAATGCATACAAGCCTAGCATGTTGATGATTCTACAAACCAATAGAGTCGTGACATTGAAAGCTCAACTAGGATAAACGGACATTGTGCAAACCGTTGATATATCATCCAATCTCCCTTAATAAGCATATATATTATTAATTTTGAATGAATATATCAATCAAACATAGGCCTTGGCAATTATTTTCTTTTTAATGCTATATTTTCTTTTAGGCCTTGGACCACGTATTTCTTTTAGGTCCAAACAAACAGTGGCTTACTATTCGCAAAGGAAACTAAGTCCTTTCGGAGCCCTTCCCCGTGCACATTTATATTTATCATGATTTATGTTCACACAAATCTCACGTGCAACGGATTTTGAAATGCACTAGTCCTCCTAGGTCACAAATATGTAGATGATAAGATTGGTAGGAGAACACCTCACAAAGCTTAAATATAACATATGAAGTTAAATTTCAAAAGAGCTCGTGCATGTGTGAATTGAGGCATATAAAAATGGAATCCAATATATCAACACAAAATCCAACTACTCCATGTAATCATGGTAAAGAACATAATAAGGATTAACAATCTAAACCAAAAGTTCTAGCCACATGGGATCGTAAAAGATGGGATTCAAACACAAGTATATGCCACATAAAGTGTGTCAAACTAAAATACAAAAAAAATATTTTTTAGTTTTTGAAATTTTTAACCAAAAATAAAAATATATACTCAAACGACACACAAAAATCATTTGTATTTTTCATTAAGCCTAAATTACTAAACAACTAAAACACAAATGATAAACCAAAAATCTTTTTGTATTTTTCATATAATGCAAACAAAAATGAAGGGAATATAATACAAAAGATAAACAACAATTATAATTCTATCATGTGATAAAGCATGGAGTATAGACTAGAAAATGATTAAACAAGCATACAATTAGCATGTGAATATAGCATGAAATACAAAAGCTAATGTATGCAAACAAAACTAACACATTCAGCCTTTAGATTTTGCAAGAGAGGAAGCATGTGAAATTAATGAGAATCAAATACCCTATCTTGTAAAGCTACCAAGTCAGATCTCCTAACCCAAACTAATGATGAGTGACTATCTTGGGGTGTAGGAATCTTGGCTACCTTGGTTGCCTTATATTGGGATTTTCTAGAAAATCTTTTAAGATCAAAACAAAATTTCTTAAGATGACCTTTTCAACCACAATGTGCACAAGTAAAAACATGTTGAAAAGATTTACCTAAGGAGTGATCTCTAAAGGCTTTCCTAGGCGACTCTCCTAAAAGGTTGGTTTTGGCTTGGTGAGTAGATTCATTACAAGTATCTAAGCCTAAACCACAAGTGACATTTTTAATTTGGACCGTTCCTAATACTTTATCTAATTTTTTCAAACGACACTCCAAATCAAATTTGACATTACTAGAGTCTTTTAATTTGTTTTCTAATTCTAGAATGTTAAACTCTAACAAAACATTTCTCTCTTCGAACTCGAGAAGCTCCTTTTTCAAGGATTCCATTAAACCTCTAAGGTTATCTCTCTCGCCTTCTACATATTCAAGCTTCTCTCGAAGAGTCCTCTCACGTATCCTAAGGTCTTCAACCAACATACTATTATCAACGACCTTGACACGTTCTTTCAAACTAGCTTCTAACTTCAAAGTAGCTCTTTTTAATTCAATTGATTCTTCATATAATTCTTGAAAAGCATTTTGAAGTTCACACACATTAACCTCTTCTTCATTTTCACTCTCTCTTTCTTCTCCACTCTCACTATCATCAAAAACAAAGGAATCATAAACTATGACCTTGGAAGTGTCATGTGTTAAATTTTTATCTATAGATGAGTTCTCACTATCACTCACATGACTAGCCATAAAAGCCACAAAGTTGGGCTTAGTGGGGGAATCGGGTCCCTCTTCCTTATCACTATCACTAAGGGTCGCATGATATGAAATGGATCGCTTACCCTATCTCCTTAGTTTAGTGGGGCACTCAGAAGCCCTATGGCCATAACCCTCACAACCAAAACACCTATTTGACTCGTCCCTATTTAAATTTTCATTAATAATTTTAGGGATCCTCTCGGCTTTGTCATGCTTAGAAGTTTCAAATTTCTTAAAGTCATTTTTAAATTTATCTTTGTTAATTTTAAGAAATTTTCGAAATTTTCTAGCAAACAAGGCCATATCTTCCGAGTCACTATCACTCTCGCTCTCTAATACTTGTTTATCCTCTTTTCGGGCTTTTAAAGCAATGCCCTTTTCTATTTTCTTTTCAGTTTTAGAGGGAAACATGTCTAGTTCATAGGTTTGTAAATCACCTACAAGCTCTTCTAATTTCGTAGAGGCTAAAGTTGGTAAAGAATTTAACACGATCACTTTTGGAATAAATCTATCGGGTAGGGACCTTAGAATTTTCTTTACTACTCGGTTGTCGGGTATTTTCTCTCCCAAATTAAAAGATGAATTAACAATATCAGAAACTCTAGCATAAAATTCATCAAAAGTTTATTTTTCATTCATTTTGAAAGTTTCAAATTGAGTGGTGAGGTTTTGGAGTTTCGAAGCTTTAACGACACTTGTACCTTCGTGAGTGAGTTGTAAAATACCCCAAGCTTCTTTAGCGGTCTCACACGTCATAATGCGTCGGAATTCATCCGGTGTGACAGCGCTAAACAAGGCATTTAAACCACGGGAATTAAAGTTTGAAAGTTTAAATTCACCTTCACTCCATCTATCGGCCGGTTTGGGTACACGTTCATTTTCTACTAAATAAGTCGGTGGAGACCACCCGTTAACTACAGACATTCAAACCCTCTCATCGATAGATTTAAGTGCCGACTTCATACTTGCTTTCCAATACGCGTAATTAGAACCATCGAAAATAGGAAATTTTGAACATAGGGAAAATTCCATTTTAGCCAAAAATTATTTAAAGGATCTTAACGAAATAATTTATCGCTTTGGCTCTGATACCAATCTGAAAAGCCCCCAATTTTTAGTTTCTTTACAAATATATTTCTTTTTTATGAAATAGATGCGGCAGCGATGTGATGGTTCGACTTACAACAAATTTTAATTTCTTAACAAATTAAAATTAAACCAGGTGAAATTAAATTAATCCAATAAAAATATTTTCACTTAAACATAAGTTAATTAAACCAAGTCCTAGAAAATTTGACTAAGTCACAATTTACAATTTTATCAAGTTAGGCCAAACCAATTTTATTAATTAAATTAAATGACTTGAATTAAATTAACATAAACGTTAACATTACCCAATATTAATTTGCACCAAATTAAACAAGTAGTGATTAAATTAAACCAATTTTATCTTTTTACTTAAGCATGCATTCTAGGTGATTTGGCAAAAGATAAAATAAACAATTAATCCACTACGCCGCGATGTACGAGGAAAAACCCACAACGGGAAAAAACCTTGGACGACCCTTGCCTCAAATCCACTAAGTACGGAATTTACATTTACAAGACAGATGACTTATTTCATCAACTCGAACTCTCTCAAGCCTTGACGCGTCTTCTTGTAACCACCTCTGCCTAACGGATAACCACGGAGCTTCACCGCGATCTCGGAACCACCGATCGGATAATAGGTATACCGTCAATCACACATGGTTCCTTTCACCATGTGAGAAAGCCGCAGCTAAACAATTCTTCTTCTTTGAGGGATTTAGAAGAAAACCCAAACTTCTCTTCAAACGGTAGAGACAAACCGGTGCCAAAATGCTCCAAGAAAAGTATATGTATATATGAACTTGGAAGAAACAAATATGGGTTTAACTAAGTGTTTGAAGGATTTTTCTTTATAAAATGAACACTCAAACTCATGAACTTTTTCTTGGAAGAATCAACTCTCAAACCTCTCTCTAGGAGTTAGAATATTATGAAAAAGTTAGTTTAGAAAAAGTTGTTCCCGCACATTATAAGATCTGAGAAAAGTTAGTGGAGAAACAAGTGGGAAACATGGGTAAAAACTGCTAAAAACTGCAATAAAATTTTCCCTCCTGAAATCTCGTTCGAACGAGGCTTCTAACGAAGTTCCAGTGTGAACTCGTTAGAAATCTCGTTGGAAATCTCGTTCGAACAACCATCTCGTTCGAACGACATTTCGAACGAAGTTCCAGTGGCCAATTATGGGAACTCGTTGGCAGCTTCGTTCGAACGACAATATCGAACCAGAAATCAGAAAGTTAAAGACTATGAATTTAGCCCAGAAACTTTATATACTTTATATAAAGTTTAATAATATCTTTTTGACAAATAAACAACAGTTTTTATTTAAACCTACACCCATTATAAACCGTTCCAAGCTCCTATATATATATATGTAATGCATTCATACCTTGGGAGCATGTAACCATTATTGATGACGTAGAAACAAGGCACTTAAACTCGACATTTTGATGAAGCTTTATCCACTTGACCGCTACATATTCAACAAACACGTCATAGGCTTGAATGGCTCAATATGAACTCTATCCTATGACTCAAACATTTTTGTCCGAAATTGAGCCAAAATTACAAAGGACTCAATTGGAAATTTGTGTTATTACATAGACCTAAATCATCTCTTCAACTTTGTATCAGCATAATAGTGTTGGAATATTTTTCTCACAAAAATAAATTATCCTCCGTTATGAAATTGTGATATTGAGCAATTAATATTGATTGGGTGTTTGTAAGGACCAAATTTCCAATTGAGTCTTAATGTGGTTTTGACTTATTCTATGAACAAAACACGTTTAAGTCATAAGTAGATTTTTATTGTCCGATCACTACGAGACTATGACTTGTCGAAGATTTAATTGAAGATGTTGTAGCAAAGCTACAAGGAATTAATTATGCCAAAGTTTAATTAGTGCAATTTCTCATCTTCAAGGTTTAATTACATTCCGAGATCACTCAGGTATGAATGCATAATTATAATGAAACTCGAAATTTTATTTTACAAAAATAAGGATGTTATTTTTTAAAAGAAAATGTTTTTAAAATGTTTTAAATGTTTACACTTCGTTCAAATCAGATATAGACAGATTAGAGTTGGGTAAGAGTTAGTTTTAAGCAAAACTCTGTTTTATAGTTGGATTCATCAAAACTCTTAATCTGGGCGACGTCGTTCAAACGACAAACGTTGTCGTTCGAACGAGTGCTGTTGTCATTCGAACGACGCAGTATCTCAATCGCATGAGATCCTCCACCGCCTTAAAATATTTATAAATAGGCGTGTTCAGTTTTCTCTAAGGGTGCGCAGTACGAAAAGTAGTTTCAATACAGAGAAGTTTTCTGCACAAAGTTTTCTAAGTGTTTTCACCATAAAACAACCTTAGAGTTTCAAGATCCGAGCTTTTCATTATCATATGTTCTTGTGATCTTGTCGGCACCCAGTTTGAGGTTATATTGAAGATCTATTGCTTGTTTTACGGTGAAGATTTGACGGATATTGGTTTTGACATCGTAGACCATACAGGCCATATCGGTGGAAACTAAGACACTCGTGGAGGCGCGAGTTGTGGACGAGCATCATAGAAGAAGGTTACTTTCTGCGTGGGCACTGTGAAGATTGGTAGAAGATCAAAGGAGCGTCAAGTCTCGTGGGTGGATCGAGCCATTGTATAAGACTACCGTGTGACTTTGTAAAACTATTGTCATAGTGATTGTCTGGCTTGGGCAGTATGAGATTTTTTCCCTTTGGGTTTTTTCCTCGTAAATCGGCATTGTGAGTATTTCTTTACTTTATTTTACTTGCTCTAACCACTAGTTGCATGTTTAGGATTAAACAAGATAAATCTAGTTAAGTGGGTTGATAGGGGTGGTATTGACTTTGATGATCGAGTTGTTCCCATTCCCCCTGCACATGTGAGAGAGCCACACAAGAACATTAAAAAAGGTCCACATGTAGGTCACTTTCCATACCATCGCTACACTTGCACATTTTGTGGTAAGAAAGTTCACCTTAGAAAGTTTTGTTGTGACCTTAGGAATACTCCTCGAAATTTAGGAAGTTTAAGAATAAAGTTACCCCGATTCCCCCCACCCCCATGCATTGTTACACACCTACTTGGGTTAGGAAGTCGGATTTGGTAGTTTTAGGAATAAAACTTCATGTTTCTCTTTTGGTTTCACTTGATTCTTCCCATGCTAAATCTAAAAGATGATAGTGTTATCATGTTTGTCATATGCTAGTCTTTGCATTCATGATATATTCTTTGCTAGTATTATGACATGTTTATCAGTTTTTATCATATTTTTCATTTGTCGCATCTTATTTGAAAAATACAAAAAGAATTTTGGTTTTGAAAAATTTTGAGAAAAATCCAAAAAGATTTTTCTTTTATTTGAAGTCAAAATATTTTGAAAAAGGAAAAAAAATGGTTTTTTATTTTTGAGTTAACATGTTTGATGTGGCATATTTGTGTTCTTGGACCACCTTCCTTCCATTATCCATGTCGCTAAGACATTTGGTCATTATTATCGATGCTTAGAATGATCTTAACCATTGTATTGTGGGGTTGTTTTGAAGTTGATATGAGTTTTGATTCGACTTTATATATATGTCATGATTGCACACATACACGAGTTTATAGGGATGTTTGACTACTCTTCCATATTTGAATTTGGTGAGATGTTTTTATCTTAATTTTATCATTTATTCGTAAGTAGACCTAAGGAAGAGGTGTGCATGTAATAACCATTTACCCATGAGCATTTTAATCTATATTGAAAATATGATGAGTGTACGAGAAAGGGCTGCGAGAGTGTAAAATTAACTCGTCGCGAAAGCCACCGTTTAAAAGAGCCCCCAAAAAATTAAATGGAAATAAAAATAATCATATGCCAAAAATGGGCCAAATTAGTTTAGTTCATTCAAAAGAAAAATATGATATATATTTGAGGGTGTTTGGATGGATTAAAAATTTAAACGGGTTTGCGCAAAGAATCCTAACGTTGAAAAATCGTGTCATGACGCTATTGTTTGTAGAATCGTCAAAATTTTGGATTCACGTGCGTAATCTTTGTTTAGTTCATTAAGCTCACACTTTAATTGTCACATATGGTTATCATAAAGTTTGATGATTGATTGATATCAATTAGAGCTTCTTCATTGTTTCGATGTGTTGAAAGTGTGATTCATTTGTTGTAGTTCACACCCATACTTTCCATGTTTCATGTTTAAGCACATCGTCACTATGTTAGCATGTTACTCATATTTATTTATGCTTGAGTTTGCTTAGTTTTTCTACTATTTCGCAGTTTTGAACCCTTTCCAGTTAGAATTTTCACATTATTTTTCCATTGGGTAACTCTATTTAATTTTGTGAGGAGACTGTGAAAGTTTGAGAGTGTCGTTCTATCAATATTTGTCTTCGTTCGAGCGATGTCACTTCTCATTCAAACGACATCCCTGGCTCATTCGAACGACAGCCTGTTAGATCAGTTTTTTTACTTTTTCTAGTTGATTTCTGTTTCAGTACCCTGCTGTATATTGATTCATATTTTGGTACTGGGTTTATGTTTATGCAGTTTACTTTGATCATTGATATATTTTTTTGCATTTAGTTCGTTTATCACACCTTCTTAGACTGATATATTTTTGTGTGATTCATTGTTTGCTAGCTACTGATTTGACATTGATTGATCATATTTAGCTAGTTGTTGTATGTTTATCTATCATAATATGAGTTATTGTAATAAAATTGGTATTTCACATGCTAGATTTGTTTATCTTTTTACCACATTGTCTATTCGAGACAAAAAGGAGGAAAGATGTCTGTGATGTAGGGGGAGTTTTGTGAGTTGAGTTTTATGTTGTTTTATGTTTACATAAATTGGTATCATATTTACTCATATAACAAATCATTCGGATTTGATATTTCATATTGATTTATATCATTTGTTCCTCCATACTTCACTTGGTATTTGTCAGTTTCATGTGTGTAGGTATGCTTAAAGATATTCGAGATTTCAAGTTTACATCACATTCAAACATTCGAGATAGTTTCATACTTTTCGGTCCATTGTTGAAGAATCTTATCATGCACTGATGATGTATTTTTCTTTTGGGGTTTTATGGGATGGGATTTAGGCATCATATGGCTTGATGACCCGGCTTGGGCATTTCACTGTTGGTTTTGTCCCGGAATAGTCAAAGGGGGAGATTTGTAAGGACCAAATTTTCAATTGAGTATTAATGTAGTTTTGACTTATTCTCAGAACAAAACACGTTTGAGTCATAGGTAGATTTTTATTATTCGATCACAACGAGACTATGACTTGTCGAAGATTTAATTGAAGACGTTGCAGCAAAGCTACAAGGAATTAATTATGCCGAAGTTTAATTGGTGCAATTTCTCATCTTCAAGGTTTAATTACATTCCGAGACACTCAGGTATGAATGCATAATGATAATGAAACTCGAAATTTTATTTTACAAAAATAAGGTTGTTATTTTTTAAAAGAAAATATTTTTAAAATGTTTTAAAAGTGTTTTAAATGTTTACACTTCGTTTAAATCATATATGGACGGATTAGAGTTGGTTTTAAGCAAAACTTTGTTTTCATGGTTGGATTCATCAAAACTCTAATCTGGGTGACGTCGTTCAAACGGAAAACGTTGTCGTTCGAACGAGTGCTGCTTTCGTTCGAATGACGCAGTATCGAACGAGATCCTCCACCGCCTTAAAATATTTATAAATAGGTGTGTTCAGTTTTCTCAACGGGTGTACAGTAGGAAGAACAGTTTCAATACAGAGAAGTTTTTTACTCAAAGTTTTCTAAGTGTTTTCACCATAAAACATCCTTAGAGTTATATGTTCTTGTGATCTTGTCGGCACCAAGTTTGAGGTTATATTGAATATCTATTGCTAGTTTTGCGGTGAAGATTCGACGGATACAAGTTTCGACATTGTAGACGATACAGGCTATATCGGTGGACTCCGAGACACTCGTGGAGGCACCTATTGTGGACGAGCATCGTAGAAGAAGGTTACTTTCTGCGTGGGCACTATGAAGACTGGTAGAAGATCAGAGGAGCGTCAAGTCTCATGGGTGGATCGAGTCGTTGTATAAGACTACCATCTGACTTTATAAAACCATTGTCATAGTGATTGTCTGCCCTGGGCCCTTCGAGGTTTTTTCCTGTTTGGGTCGTACATCGACGTTGTGAGTATTGCTTTGCTTTATTTCACTTACTTTAATCACTAGTTGCGTGTTTAGGATTAAACAAGATAAAATCTGGTTAAGTTAATTTGTGTCACTACTTATGTTGATAAAATTTAAAAAGAGTTTTTCATAATAAGAGAAAGATGGTTTGCATTCAAGCTTAACTTATTTCTGCTCAACCAAAAGTTTTTGTTGAAAGTTATATTTTGGAGACCTAGAGTGTTAGTATACCATATAACTACAATGCATTATGAGACATGAAAGATTATGGGCTTGTTTTGTCCTAGTGACGGCGTAACTATATACTACCTGCACACAGAGGGTAGAGTCCGAAACGTTTTAAAGATAGGGACCTAGTCCGCAACTCAACCCAAGAATCGTCTACAACAAAATTTATAAGCATTTTTATTGTGCAATATTTATTTGGATTCAATGCATGCGGTTCATATTTGTGATATTCGAGGTAACAATTTGATTTTGAATAGTAGACTAAAATTAAATAATGATTTTATTTTTTTATTTCTCCATAACTCTATTATTTGATTTTTAACAATCTTTCTCTCTCTCTCTCTCTCTCTCTCTCTCTCTCTCTCTCTATATATATATATATATATATATATATACAGTCCTGCTCTTGTGCGGATTAGTCTGCATTTTAAGAATGCGGACCGAACATGTGTCACCTGGCGGTGAGTCCAGAAGAAAGAGAGAAAGAGAGAGAGTGTGCCTATAATTTGGGCGATAATTTCTAGGAGCACCGTTAGGTGACACATGTCCAGTCCGCATTCTTAAAATGCGAACTAGTCCGCACAAGAGCGTTATTATTTATTATATATATATATGAGAGCGAGGCCCTTTTCTGTAAGGACTCCTTATGGTGCAGACCCCGATACATAATTTAAATAGTAAAAAAATAAAATTTTTGATGAAAGTTCATGGATATGATCTCCACGGTGAGAAGATCATCTCCAATTTTTTTCATAAAAAAATCGTTGAGATGAGGTGATATGTAAAAAAAGTGGTATAAATATGCATTTTCGACCGTTAATTTTGACGACCATCTCGCCCACTTTAAATTTTTTTTATGAAACTTCATGGATATGATCTCGACAGTGAGAAGATCAAATCCATAAAGTTTCATCAAAAAATTCAATCAATCAAGCATCTGGCGCCAACTGAAAATTTCAACG
This sequence comes from Sambucus nigra, assembly GCA_949130495.1. Taxonomy (NCBI): domain Eukaryota; kingdom Viridiplantae; phylum Streptophyta; class Magnoliopsida; order Dipsacales; family Adoxaceae; genus Sambucus; species Sambucus nigra. The sequence continues at coordinate 522,079,261 of OX422212.1, forward strand.
GTTGAAAATGCATATTGATACCATTTTTTGACATACCAGCTCATCTCAACGATTTTTTTATCGAATTTTTTTATGAAAAAAATTGGAGATCTTCTCACTGTGAAAATCATATCCATGAAGTTTCATCAAAAAAATTATTTTTTACTATTTTAAAAAAATGATATGTAACGGAGTCTGCACTATAAGGAGTCCTTGCATGAGACTTTCTGTACACACACACACACACACACACACACACACATATATATATATATATATGTGTTTGCCAATTTTGTCAAATTTTCAAAAAACTGTATTTTAAAACAAGTTTACCAAACACGTGCCAATATTTATAAACACAAAAAAATGAATTTTAAAACTGTATTTAAAAACAGCATTTAAATTGAGTTTTCTGAATACAGAACTGTAATTCCCCGTGATTTTATGGCTTTTAATTATGAGATTAATTAAATGATATTTCTTTTAATTGTGGGATTAATTAAATTAATTTGGGATAATTAATTGGAAATTAATTCGGATTTAAATAACTAGCGAGACGAGAGTTAGTATTTAAATATGATGATAATGTTGAATATTACTCAGTGATTATGGTAATATGTGATTATTGAATTTATTAAAATTGTCGTGAGTTAAAAATAAGGCAATTTCAGTAATTAAGTCGGGACGCGCGTGTCAGTCATGTTAGGACCCAATTTAATGGATTTTAAAGTATTTTATTTTTTTGTCATCCTAATGATCATTTTGATTGCGTCAACGTGTCTGGAAGGTTCGAAATAGTCAGAAAACACTAGCCGGGGATTTAGTTTGGGTCCTGGGGCATTTTTAGGTTTAACGGGAAACCCGGGAGGGTATTTTAGTCATTTTAATTTTTAATAAATAGTGACCCACGAAAATTAAGTGATATTTATCAACCAACCTTAGGTCCACTAGGGTCATTATCTGTCCAAACCAAAGAGTGGGCAACGTGAATAGAGAGGAGAAGTTCCAAGGGTTTCCATTACCATAACCACCACACACCACGACCTTCGTCGGATTTGTGACCGGAAAGAGAGGGAGAACCAACCAATACCGTCATCAACGGATCAAAACTTTTAATCAAAGGCAAGTGATTTATCTTGCAAAGATTCAAGGCATATATTTTATATGATAGTTTAGATTTGATGATTTATCGTAAATAAGTGAATTAATTGTGAAACTGGAGAATTAAACATTGATTATGGGTAGGCTTCATGTAGATAAACTTCTGGGCATATACTAGTTATGAAACCATGATCCATGCGTAGGGAATTGTGAATTTATGTTGAGTAATATGAAGATCTTGAAGGAAATAGAAGAAATATGTTTTTTATGAAAATTGGGTGTTTTGATCCAAGAAACTGATGATCCATGATGATTTAATGATTCTAATACGTTAAAGATTATGCTAATATGTTAATTAATAGGATGATTAGTAAACTTTCTTAGGAGTTTGGGACGTTGTGATGAAGGATTTGGGGTGTAAAATTGGAAGAACTCGTAACAGTCAAAGCAATTATGGGCTGATAACTGCTTGATTGATCGATCGATCTAAGAGTGTCGATCGATCGACCGGCGATCGATCGATCCATTTCTTCGATCGATCGACCCCTCTAGGAAAAGTGAAGTATTTTTCCTTTAAATAATTGAATAACTTCCAACCTTTAGAACTCTTTAGTGATTATTTATTGAGCACATCGGTACTTAGGGAAGACCAGTAGGATGGTATTTGAAGCCCGAAAAATTATTAGATTTAATTGAGGTTAAGTGGTAGACTTACGAATATCCGATTAGTGAGGTATGATTGTGAGTTGTGAAAACCTGAATATCTTTTGCTCCAGTTATAATTTGAGGTTAAAGACTAAAAGTGGGAAACTTTAAATACTGAGAAAACCTTAGATACTAGCGAGGAATCTAGTAACCCTTTTGGGATAGGATATGTACTCGGAGCTATACGTTGCGAATTATCACGTTAAAAATCTATTGTGTAGAATAAATGTGACGATATCATTATATGTGTGAGACATACGATATGGGGTTGGAATATACCTATACTAAAATGATGATTACCTAAGTTGTGTGAATACTTCGTATATGTATGATTATGTGTATGACATACCTACCATACTTACTATCACGGGAGGTTGATTTTCGGGAAAGGACCGTCTTATCATTGTGTGTCTTCGGGGGGATTTAGACTAGTACCTTAAGGACATAGGACTGTGAATGACTTATTTGTGAGTTGATAAGTCAGCTGACCATGGGAGCGTAGGTATGTACGTGACCCATGGGTATGTGAACTATATCCGCCTCCAATATGTGTGATTTGTATTGAGACGGTTCCTGAGTGATTCGGAACACGTGATCCTTGCGTACATGATGTACATGGATTTGATAGCAGAGTATGCGTGCACCGCAGCTTAGCCTAGGGGTGCCTTATTTGTATATATATACTGAGGGTGATTTATATTTGTACTTGTGACTGGTTCACTGTTGCTTAGTAGATGTGAATAACTAAGATATTTGAATGGGCTAAGAATGTGAGGATGTAATTAACACTTGAGATAAGTAATTTAATGAATGTGAATATGGGTTATGAATATGATTTGTTTGGGTGTTACGAGCATATACCCTATGTTAGAATGCGAAAGCAGGAGTGGTACAGACTAGTTAGTTAACAGCATAACTAGGAGGGGTTAAGGGTATACGTTAGGCGTTCACATTAGTTGAGAGGTGAGAAACTCATGTGAGAGTACACAACTAACATGTTTATAATATGTGTTGTTTAATTGTAATTTAAACATCGCTATATTTTTAAACTGTTTTCACCTCGGGCTCTAACCCGTTTTCCTCCAAATCTATTTTTGTTTTGTAAAAACATTTTAGGTGCCCAACCACAGGGACGCCAAGTATAGGAATTCCTGAGAAAACGAGACTGTGTGATAATTGATTAAATTTGCAAATATCTAATTTGGCATACTTATTTAATTAGAGTCTCTTTTTAAACAAACTAATTCAGCCCCTACACATGCATCTAAACATCATAAGAAATTCAACCCATGCATGAAAAATAAAGACAACCGATATAGGAAAAAAACCCTTTCGGGTAAAACCTTTTATAACACTTTGAAGAATTCACAAGACCTTTGACTTACAAACAACCTGATAATCACCCACAAGTGTGTAATGCACGATGCCTTCAGCAAATCTTCAAAGATACGAGAGACAGCGAAATACCCTCCAGACGTCGGTTCGTCGTCTTCGGCTCGTCCACACGCAGAATGACTACGCTAGGTATCCACCGATCAAATATGGAGATACCTTCTCCACATAGGTTGAACAAAAGCAAAGTTGTTCTTAAACACCAAACAATTCACTAAAGCATATGGGAGTTTTGTGAATTGAAAAACAAAAAGGGATTAAAACCCTAAAGGAAGGAGCCAAAAAGGATTCTGCTTTCGCAGTATTTCTGTTCGTCAAAACGCTGTGACTTCTTAATGAAAACGGAACCATTTAATGAGTATTTATACAAAAACGCACCGCCTCGAAAAATGTGCTCGTTCGAACGAGAAGCATATGTCGCTCGAACGAAGTACGCATGTCGTTCAAACGACATCGCGTGACTTCCAATCTCGTTCGAACGAGATGCTGATCTCGCGCGAACGACCTGGGCGTCAAAATCGAGGTCCGCTTCAAAACTTAGAAAAAATACTCATTCTCAATATTTGACGAAAAGGTCCGCTCCAACACTTAGAAAATATTTTGTAAAAATCTCCCAGAAGCTCTAAGAGAAAAGTAAAGGTATTTAAAATATAACCTTACCAAAGTGAACTTCGCGGAGTCTTGAATGATGAAGAACTTGAGTAATTCAGATCCGTCTGATGTAGATGTCTCTTGAATGCTCTTCGACGGTGTAGCGGTATGACATAATAAATTAATAACGGACCTATGAAAATATGTCCTTACAGTTCCATTACATTGACGTGATGTAACTGATGTTGAAGTTATAGAATCTCGGTATTAGACGCCTTCACATTTTGTACTTGATACTACTCAGGGTTACTCATCTGGTAGGGCATGTCGCCCATTTCCATTTAGAGAGAGCATTCTCAAACTTTCAGTATTATTTCAGATGTTGGTTTATTTATTCAGAGTCTTGTATCGAGAATTTATTTTACCCTAGCATTATTAATGGAGTGTTTACTCCAGACTCAGTTTATTTCTTTACGTTGGTTATTCATATAAGATTGTTTATGCAATTAATGGTTGATGATTTAATTCTTGATTAATTAACTTATTTAATAAAATTTGGCATCTCTCTATTTTAAATATTAGATGACTAGTAATTAATTAAATGTTTTCGACAGTGATGCTAAGACTGAACCAACTTGATATTCGGTATTAATTTAATAAAGGAGTAGTTACTCGATATTTAATTAGACGGGGTGTCACAAGAACCAAACAGGCCTTAACAATGTAATAATCAAAACATATTTCTCTTGTTAATATGAAGAAGAAGAAGAAGAAGAAGAAGAATTTATAAGGGTAAGTTTCATAGAATAAAATGGAGATG